>JAUCNO010000318.1:5566731-5578051 GCA_032353835.1 Enteromius viviparus | reverse complement strand
TGCTGCAGTGTTCAGGTAGTGCTTGTGTAGGTACTGCTCTCTCATTGTAGATCTGAGGACCTGCAACAAGATGTTGTCTCTCTCTATTTCCTCTGGAGGGCGCTGGGAAAGCACAAAATCATGCAAATTAAATTGAAATATTTCTGTTTATTTAGTGACATTAGCTCATGTACACACGGAAACTTACTCTTATCAAAGCTCGGATGAGTCTCTGTAGTATAGCATGCTCAAACCTGACCCACACAGTCCAGCAAACAGCAGATAGTGTCACTCTGATACTAAAACAACACAAAAACAAATAGAACCAAATGAAGTTCTGTAAACATTTTTCTACACACCAATTTTTTTTTAAAATAAAATATGCTTTATTTATATGACACGCACACAGAAAAGTGTAACTGTGTTTTTATGCTTAAATGTATTCCCAAATTATGCATAATGCACTTCAAACTGTATTGTGGTGTTTTCACCTTTTTCAGTGCAACATTGTGCAGGTTTTGTGCAGGCCAGGTTGAGGTCAGCCTCTCTATGTTATCTTTACTGAGAACAGGATCCTGTTATGATAAAGCACGACACCTTAAAGACTGCACACGAAACAATAAAGACAAATAAACAAAACCTTTTGTCAGGGTGTGGATCCAGGAACATTATTGTTCTTGTCATATATATTTACTATTATTATTTTATTTTATTTTTGTCCTCAGTGCTGTCAAAAGATTGATCACAATTAATTGCATCCAAAATAAAATATATGTTTGCATAATATACAAGTGTGTGTGTATTTTTTATGTATATATAAATGCATACACGTTACATTTATATATTAAAATATTTATTTTAAATTTACATTATATGAATATACATATAGACATTTTAATACATCTAAACATTTCCAAAATATACTGTATATATGTGCATTTATATATACATAAATATACACATAACCCAGATATATAATGCAAAAAAATAAACTTTTATGCAATTAATAGATAGATCTATATGATGCATCCAATTAATTACATTTCATTTATGGTTCTGAACAGTGAGAAATATATTTGTTACATTAACAATCAAAAATTACTTTTTTTGCGTGTACAATATAAACATGTAACATAATAAAATAAGTTTTAACAAAAATGTTTCCATGCCTTACACATATTTCCATTGTTAGATAATTTTAAGTAATGTAGTTATCTGATTTTAACAAATACTATAATTTATTAAAATGTTATCATGAATTGGCAAAATACAGCAAGTAAACACAGTGACTCACTGTAGCTTCTCTTGTTTAGAAGGACGTCTCTCTTCCTCTCCAGAAACCCGAACGGCTCGTCCCAGGCCTCGCCAGGATGTTCACCTTCTACTTCAGTTCTCTCTGGACCTCTGGAGGACCATCAGTGGTTATCAGCTCATTTATATGGGCCAGTAGGGGCCTGCTGCACCTGCTGGTAGGTCTCAGAAGGCTGCTATGATCCATCCACATGGTTAATCACCGATACAGTGTTTATCAGCTTATTGATATGGTTCAGAAGGAACCTGCTGCACCTAACGTTACTGGTAGGCTTAGAAGGCTGTTGTCATCCATTTACGTGGTTAATCAGCTATACTAATAGAGAAGACTCCAGATCCAATCCCAGAGGAATCCAGCTCAACAGTTATCAGATTCAGCGGTTCAGTTGGACATTTCTACTCACAATGTAAACAAAACACACACATAACCCACTTCCTGGTTCTGCACCGCATCACGCGCAGTGGACAAATGAATGGAGAGAAAATTCAAAACGCGCTGTGATTGGCTGAATTAGTGCCGCGTCATCCGCGGAGTGAAAGTAGTTTTCCTAGAGGCAAATTAGCTGGAAATTGTATCAAAAATAATAAAAACGAAGGATACTATTACATTAGCCAGTACAAAAAAACACCACACCTCAATCAATGTAGCTACTTTTTCCTGCAGTGACAACTTTTTAATCTTAGTTTTAACAGGAATATTTGAGTATTATTATTATTATTATTATATAAAAAAAGATAATGTAAGTATTTGTGTAATACTTTCTTTTTAAGGCAAATGCTGTCTGGTTATATAGAAAGTATCTGCGTTAGGGTTTTAAAGACAACTTAGAGAACAAAATCAGGGTTTCCAAACTGTGATCTGGGGACCAGAGGACCATAAGGTAGGGGTCCACTGAATAATTTATAAACAATGTAAAATAAATAAAAAAATTACTAAATAAACAAGTAATACATCTAAAGTACAGTACAGTAATATAGTAAGTCGAAAATAATTGCAAATATATAATTTTGAAAATTATAATAAATGTATAAATTATATAATAATTTAATAATAATTTTATAATATATGCTTTAATTTGCTCAGAATTTGGTCATTAGGAATAATGTAACGCCTCCTGTTGTCCAGAAGAGGGTAGACTAGCACAGTTATATAAAGCATCAGCTTTGTCTTTTCCGTAGGGTTTACAGATCTTTCTCAGCAGGCGATGAAAAACGCCTTTTAAGGGCATAAGATTCGTGTGAGATCTGGGCGTGATGCCCGCTGACGTTCAGCAGTCTTTACCAGAAGTTTTAAAAGAAGCCGTTTAAGGGCATTTCATTAAAATGAAAGTGCAATTTAAAAAAAAAACAGAAATGGAAATAGTCAAATCAGTTGGGAGGGATAGCATTGACTTCTGCGCGACGAAGAACGAAAGACAGGCTATCATACACAATGAATGAAACGCAAAAGCTCACAACGCAAATGAATGTTCTACGCATGCGCATCAATCATCTGCCCAGCATGGAGGCTTGTTGAACTCCGTGTCAGTGCTTAGGGCTGAAATATTCTCTTCTGCTGTGAGGATTCCGTACTTATGACAAGTTAGTGGAAGCTGATCGTTAACTGTGCACATCCACACATGGATATATACCCGTTCTAATATCTTAAATATTTTCTGTCCTGTATCCCTTCTTCTAATCCAAACCTCACAATACCATTCTTGATTTACATATTTTAAGCATCATTTAGTATGTTTACTAACCTGTTTTTGTGACTGCTCCCTCCCTAATATAAAAATGTATATATATTATATAGGAATAGCTATAATATATACAGCTATAGCGTCCTCTCGTAGATGCATTTGTTTTTTATAACAAGACTTTTTGTGTTATTTATTACAACTAACCCTTATACCATTTAACATTACATTTAATTAAATTACATTAAAATTTTGATTAATGTCATCAAAATTTATGTCATTTGATTTATAAATGTCATCACAAATCACTTTGTGACAAGTGTTCGGAGCATTTAATGCATATAAACTAAAATCGATAAAGTGTTTACTTTATGAGATCTTTCTTTAAGTTAGCTTGAAAAGACTATATATAATACAGATCATAAAGCATGTGGATTATATGTGACATTATGGGTTTTTACAGCTTAATTGCAGATAGTCAGTGTGTACAGTGCAGTCCTAATGAGCAGGTGTAAACCGCAACAACACAGCTATTGTGCTGCAAACCAACCTGCAACAGTCTACCGTTTGTACACGCATAGATCATTTTCAATTTTGTTGTTCCTGTGGAAGTTTGGTGCCAACTGAGCGTGTAAAATCAAACATGACGCCATGTGGAGAGAAGTAAAAATTAGAATTTATTTCATGAAGCATAACTAATGTGAAGTTATTTATATACTTATTATTTAATTATGCTCCTATAATAATCACGCCTCGTTTCTAGCTTCAAAATGACTGATGCAACCCAGTCACAAATCTATGCCATACAGTATACATTTATAAGATCATACATTTTTCCCATAGCCTAATATTTATTTTGTATTACAGCTATTAAATTGCTTTCAAATTTCTATAATTTATTGTATTCAAAATAATTGTATTCTAAAGTTTGGCATCATTGCATAAGACAGCTGTTTGCATTAATAGGTCATATTCTGTAGCTCTGTGTATCTTCGTTCAAGGCACAGGCACAGACACAACCCCAGAGAAACGTTGCCATTTCAAATTCTAAAAAGTTTCTCTGGCAGTGAGAGTAGTCACTTTTTGTGGCAGCTCCAATCTGCAAGTTGAGACATGAGGTTTCTTTCTTTTCGGGTGCTTCTTCTTTCTCCTTCCTTCATCTGCCACTGTCTGCCATAGCCCTATATGGTAAAAGTCTGTAGCACACTCAGTATACAGGAAATGGTGAAAACCTTAGCACCCACGCTCATGCAAGCAGTCTGTGTTCTCTGTGGTGCTCATTTGTTTTTACTTAACCATATTACTGTTATCAATGAAACACATTGTTTGATATGAATCTAACAATTCACTTATTTAAAAAAAAACACACCCTTTATTTTATATTTCATTTTTCTGTCTGCGCTAACTTTATTTAAAGTTTACCACATGAAAGTGAGTTACTTCAAGTGTGACTGATGCATAACACCTGCATCTGGTTAAAAATATCTATGTCTTTCGTGTGCCTTAATTATTCGTTGCTCATTTTGTTCTCATTAATATTCACGGTTATATTCTAGCATGATACACTAACTCTAAAATGAACCCTTCGTGAAATATGAGGTCAAATGGTTTGACAGGTATTTTATAATAGGGGGTGCACTTGATATTTTTAATCAGATTATTAATTAAACAGCTGGATTTGTGTGGGACTATAAAAGCTGACCTTTTCTTTTGATCTTTGCGCTTGACCTTTCATTGCATTGTGTTTATCTCTGCAAGAAGTGGGCCTGATCAATAAATGAATAACTTTGTTATCCAGCTCATTGACCCATATACTAAAGAGCTATAGTCCAATTAAACAGACATTTCTAGTGGGTTAACACTTCAGGGAGATTGATAGAATTGTTTGGAATAATTAAACAGATACAGATACAGACAGACAGTTTCTGTTTAGGGTGCTTCCTCGTTCAGTAATAAAATGTTCTGTTGGTGCCTGGTTAATGTTTATAGTTGCGTATATGAAGCCTTGCTAGTGCTGCATTCTTGTATTACCTTTGATCATTCAAAAAGTGTAAGATTTTTTTGCGGTATGATTTTTTTAAAGAAAAAAATTATTTTATCAAGCAAGCATGCAATAATGTCATTACAAGGTATGTGTGTGTGTGTGTGTGTGTGTTTATACACTGCAAAAAATGCTTTCTAAGACTAGTTTTGTTGTCTTATTTCCAGCCAAAATAACTAAAAATTCTCAAATCAAGAAGGATTTTCTAGACAAAAAAACAAGGATTTTCTAGAAAAAAAAACAAGCTAAAATTACGTGACTAATAGTCTTGTTTTCTGTTTAAAATTAGAATATTTTGTTTTGCTTTTTCTAAGCTAAAAGTTTTTTTTCTAAAAACAAGACAGTAATTGTTTCTGGTCTAGAAAATCCTTCTTGATTTGAGAATTGTTAGATATTTTGGCTGGAAACAAGACAAAAAGATTTTTGCATTGTCTTTGCTTTTTTATTTTATATATAAAATACAGATAAGATACTAAAATAGTGTGCATAAAAATATTTCAGCATAGATAATAAAATAAATGTTTCTTGAACGCCAAATATACCACCAAATCAGCATAGTTTTAAGGATTATTTCAGACTGAAATTATGGAATGTATATATATTTAAAAAAGTTACATTTAAATGCAAATTACACCAAAAAGGTAACATTTAGGCCTAAAAAAATAGCATTTATCAAGTTAAACTGGCTGGTCAAGTATCTCTGTAAATCTGACTATAAGAAACAAAAACCTTTTTTTGATTATGCAGATTAATTCCAACCCTGAATTAGCATTTCTAAAAAACAAACCTTCATGAATCTCTACAACATTCAAGAGGGGGCTAAACCCAACCCACAACTGAACATATGGTCAGTGAATGATCACTTGTTCTAAATAAGAGTGTATTATAATATTTTATAAACGTGTAAAAATAGCTTTAACACCTTTGGTCAGGAACACATGAGAACATTTCCAGTTTGATTGGGAGCATTGTTGGTGATAGGGACCATTGGGCAGCAGGTTAGTGACCATCGGAACACTGAGCCAGGTTTGGCTGGTTGGAGTGCATCTTGTTAGCTCATGACAATGGCAGCACTGTGCCAGAGCCTGAATGGTTCACAGGAACATTGCGAAGTGACCCATTCACTCACTCTCAATGGGCGCCCCTTACTTGCCCCAGTTAAACCCCATCTTTCTCTTCCCCCAATGCCAATTTAACCAAACTAACCAGCCGTCCCTCATTGTCACTAGATTTCCTGCAGGCTTAGGCCCAGATGTAAATAAAGGTGTTTGTATTTAAACAAATCTCCCTTAGCCAACACCTCAGAAAACTCTATAATGAGGCAAAACGGCAGATCATTGAAAACCCTGCCCTTCACTTGTGTTCTTCCATTCTAGCCAGGAAAGGTTAACAAAACAGAGTGTCATTCGTCAGACTCCTCCTACACTATACTGACTTGACTGCCAGTCAAAAAACATTTCATGTAAAATAACCTTAAGCTGCTAACAATGTTTTTGTATGCAAATTACTAATTTGGTGAGCGAAGATATATACAAAACTATATACAAACCTTATAGATACTAAAAGGTTTGGAGTGTTTTTTTTATTTTTTTTTTTAAGAAATATTACTTCGATTCAGCAAAGATTAAAATTAAAAAAATTAAAATTAGAATAAAAAAAAAATTATAATTTCACTTTCTTCAGCAGGACAACAGTTCAAAAGTATCAAAAGTTGTTTGTTCATACTGTGTGTGTACAAAATACTTTTAAAAAAAATATTAAAATGTAGGGGTCAGAATTTTTTCTTTAAGATATTAATACTTTTATTTAGCAATTTATTTAAACTAACAGCTAAGACTTTTATATTATTAAAAATATTTTTTATATTTTATATATTTATTTTTTTTATTATTTATTATTAAAATTAATTATGTTATTATGAGCTTCCTTTTTTTATCAAGGACTACTGGAAGAATGTGCATTACTTTTATAATCGCAAATGGCAACCACAAAAATTTTAAGCAGCGCAACTTTGATAATAACGAGAATTGTTTTGAGCAATAAATCCATATATTAAAATAATTTCTGAAGTGTCATGTGACCCCGAAGACTGTAGTAATGTCTGCTGAAAATTCGTCTTTGTAAAAAATAAACTGCATTTATAAATATATTATAATAATAGAAACAGTTATTTTAAATTGTACAAATATTTGACAATATTACTAATTTTCCAGTACAAATAAATGCAGCTTTGGTGAACATTTTTTAAATTTCACTTTCATTGACCCTTAACAACCCATTAGTGTACATCTCTTTTGTAATATTATACCAAAATAATCATCACATGACTTCAGTAATGTGTGTGGGGTATGAAATACGCTTGAACTGGGAGGTCTCTGGAATGCAGGAAGGATCTGAGCAGAATAGCTGGCAGTGACTTCCTTGTGCACAAGACGCCAAAGAATCTTCAGAAACATGTCCACACACACACGCACAACATTCTTGCTCTCAAACACACATTCTGTATGACAGAGAGTTGTAGAAAAGCAAGCAAGCGAGTTGTCAGAACATGTACGCCTCTCAAAGCCCCCTAAACAGGCAGGGAAATAAAGATAAGGACTGGCCTGTCTGGCTGACTGAGAGTTTGTGTGGCTTAAACATTCTTGATGACAAGATCAATACAAAGGCCTTCCCTCTGTGTGAGGAGAGACTAATTAACATTCACATGTAATTTATCTCATTAAAGTAGTCCCCAAAGTCACTCAGCAACACCTGCTACTCTTTCTATTCCTGCTTAGATCTGTTAAAAACACACAGCTAATAGGTGCAATGTAGGTGCTAGCATGTTTAAAATGCTATTTAGCATATTGCTAAGTGCTAATGTAGTCAAAAAAGTTCAAACACAAGTATGGTTATATATTCTAATATATATTCTTATTCTAGCCAATAACTAATATATATTAAAAGTTTATATAATTTTGTCTTAATTAATTAATTAAATTAATAAAATAAATGTTTAATTTAGGTGCCACAATATTCGTAGTATAAAATTGCATTAAATTTGCTATTCATGTATTAATGTATTTGAAGATTAACTTCAGTGAATGTTAGATTATGGGAAATATACATATAACCATTCAGAAGTTTGGGGTTGGTACACTTTTTTTTAAAATTATTATTATTTTTAATGTTTTTGAAAGAAGTATCTTATGCTCACCGAAGCTAAATTTATTTAATTTATTATTTAATTTATATTTAATTTATAAAAATAAAGTATAAATAGCAATAATCATAAAATATTATTTTGCATTTAAATAACAGTTTTCTATATTATAATATTTTAAAGTATAATTTGTTCCTGTGATGCCAAAACAGAAATCATTCTATGCTGATTTGGTGCTTAAACATTTATTATTATAATCAATGTTGCTTAATATTTTCTTTCTTTTCACACATATATATATATATACTGTAATTTGAAATAGAATCTAAAAATATATTTTTAATATAAATGTAATATTTAAAGTAAAAATGTCTTTAAAACAGTTTTAAACAGCTGTGTGATTGAAATGGAAAAATAGGGGAAATGTGCACGTACAATTTAACAGTACTGACTTATACCAATATATTAAAAATAAAAATCCCTTCTCTTGTTGATACCTGTAGGACAAACAGTGGAGAACGATTTACATGCCAAAGTTTAATACTAGCAATGCTAAGCTCTACTGACCCAATTTGACTAACTATTAAGACAACACGAACATGTAGATTTTCCACTGGCCCTAATTTCAGCGTCTACATTCCTGCCTCACGTCTCTCTGTGCTACCAAAACTCAGCGTCATAAAAGCAGCCTGGAAGAAGCTTATAGATTATGGATTAAGTAATTATGCAGTTGGGCACACATCTGTTGGACTGAACGCAAGGCAGGGAGAGTACGAAGAAAGATGGGGGGAGGAGAAAAGAAGAAAAGAGGTTACAGCAGAGGGGAAAGGGGGGCGGGAAGTGTTTTTGGGGGCCATTATTGACAGGCTTTGGCGCAGAGCAGCTTGGCTTTAGGCAGCCTAGCCACAGCGGTGGCCATGACAACCCCTGGGAGTCCCCCATGAGCCCTCTGGGATTGTTAGCATTCGTGCAGAAGAGTATTGTGACAAGCAGATTGCATTACCTAAGTGACTCATGCAAAATAGCATCCAAATATGGTAGCTTGAAACCACCACAGGATAAAAAATAATTAGGTAACTGATTTTTTTTTTTTTATCTAACAAATCACATTTTTCTCACAATTTTTATTTCTTATTAAAGTTGGAATTGCAACATGTTAACTTGCAATTGCAAGACATTCATTATGAAAATAAAAGTCTGAACTGAGAGATATAAACTTGTTATAAGAAGAATTATGATAAATCAAATTTAAAAATTAATGCTTGCAGTTACTGTGGCGATTATTCCATGGCAGAGAAAAAAAATCCCATTGTGAATACAGACAGAAATGTCAGAAATGTTACATAAACTTAATTCAGAGTTTAAAAAAATGAGAATTGCAATATTTAAACTCATAATTCAGAGGGAAAAATCTGAATTGTGAGATATAAACTTCATAATACAAAGAGACCAAAAAATGCAAGACAAACTCAGATTTCAGACAAAAAAAGATTTTACAAACATTTTACATGTCTTTTTTTCCTATTTCCTATTTTTTATTAAAAATGGTAACTGCAAAAACAAAAAGCTAAAATTGCAAGAAATTACGTCTGAATTGAGAAACTAAGGATCACAATTATTATTTAATTATGAATGTATTTTTTAATCCACGGCAGAAATGGGCTCCCATATGAAAGAGTAAATCACAAACAAAGCAAAATATTACACACAAGGACAAACATCTTGAAAAAAACAACAATTTTATTTTGACATGATTGCTTTTGTGACCATCTTATTTCTTTTCTTGGCTCGGGAGGCATTTTTACTTTAAAGGAAGAACCACAGTTTGTTTTAAAGCAAATAAATGCTACTTTTAATAAAAAAAAGATAGATGACATTCTTGGGTATTTCAATTTAAACCGAAATGAAGGCTACACTAGAGAAATGGCTGTTCCTTGTTGGGTGGAGGGTGCGAAACAGCCAATCAGAGCTACGGGATCCTTTAAGACTCCTACCCCTGCATGCAAGTTAGCCAGTCACAGTGCAGTGTCTGCAAACACATACATACACAAATGCACACATTCCATGATGTCTTCCTCTCCATGGGAGATTGAGACCGTAAACACAGTGGTCTGTATTCAGCGGGGAGATGAAGATATATAACAAACCCCTTTAGAAAACAATGCTGGACTCGTATGCTATCCGTTGATTATGGAAGCGTATCACAGTGATGACAACTCTGAGCCAAAAGGAGCATCGTCAGAAACTAGTTACAAAACACCCCTGAAGAAAAAGAGAACCTCATAGCACTAGCAGAGATGACTTTGAGATGATGCACAGTACAGTAGATACATAAATCAACCATGACCAGACTGGCAAGAGGGGTGAGGTAAGTATATTTATATTTGTCTGTGTGTATGTGTATATATTTGTGTGTGCGCGTGTATGAGATGACGTTTTCCTCTTCCTTCTCCACCAAAACCCGCCCCCAAGTTCTATTCGGCCTGGGCGTCGTAGTTGGCCCCGCCGGCCTTTTTCAGCTCGCCGCGGAGATATTCCTCCTCCAGCTCTCTGGGATCACTTATCATGAACTCCTTGGCAAAGTTCTGCATGGAAAAACATACTATGAGTGATGGAGGGAAAGGCATGTTTGCATAAATGCAATGATTTGTTTAGAGTAAAAAAACCTTGAAATCTGCTTGTCTAGGCGTGGTGAAGGTTGTAAGTCTGAGAAAGTTTGCATATGGCCTGAGATGTGGAATCAGAGAATGCAACACCCACCTGCGCGATCTCTTTTACCAGTGTCTTGTCAGTGCTAATCTTGGCTCTTTGCAGTCCACTGATGTTTTCACCGATCCAGGTGATAAAGGTGAATTTGGCACGCTTGCTCATGGCATCACCAGTTGTGATCCTTACAAACCCGAAGAGTCGGTTGTCATCTGAGAGTCAAAGAGAAAGCAACCGTTAACAAGCCGTGCCATTTTCTGGATACTTGCTTGCTCGTTTTTTGAAATATCTTTAAAAGTGTTAAAACGTATAGCAAAGCCAACTAAATCAGACTGGCAGACTGGATTATCCAACCTGATCTAACGGCAATTCGTACGTATTTTATGAGGTGGCTAATTCGTACGAATTCATACGATTTATTCTAAGTCGTACGTATTTTACGAGATGGCAATTCGTATGAAT
>JAUCNO010000318.1:5537024-5557413 GCA_032353835.1 Enteromius viviparus | reverse complement strand
TGCGCTTTTATCAATGTGTGTGTGTTTAAATATTCTTACCATTTATTTCATATATTTAAATAATCCTTATGTAAACCAGTATGTAAAAAGACAGATTTACAACTTTTGAGCAAAGTTCCCTTTATTGTTGAAAAAATAAATATATAAAAATATAATTTTTTCACAATTTTTAAAAATGTTAGAGAGAGATGGTTCAGAGACATTCAAATTACTCTCAAACGCGCAACAACAGAAGGTATTTTATTTTGAAAAACATATTTCCAGCTTCACACGCGAAAAAACCCATGACATAGCGCTTGTTGGCTTGATGTGTTGATTTCTGGAGGTTTGATAGTTTGACTTGAGTCGCCAAATCTCCAAATGACTGATGCCATTAAATCGGTTTCATACTGTTAATAGGGAATCTAAAGTTGCTTTTGAAGGTGAGTGTACGGTGCATACATTTTTATGTGCCCTTTAAACACATTGTATAACTTACAGTAAATGTGTTGTAGATATAGATCTTTAATTTGATCGTCTATTTGCACGTCACTTATATATGTTAAATATATTTTATGATACAGCCACACTTTATTTTTGTGCTTCTCCGAATCAATAAATAATTGTCTTCTAACTTTGCAGTTACATTGTAATATTTCCAAGCAAAATGCCGCCACGCGTTGATGACGTAATGAAACTATGTTGTGAACTGTCCGCAAATCAACAAGTAAAAACAGCGGTGAAGCAGTCTGGAAAAGGAGCAGCGGCCGCTGGTGGTTTGGCTTTTGCAGGAGGCTTACTAGGGGGTCCACTGGGAATTGCAGTGGGCAAGTCTATTAATGACTTATAATATAGATCATTCAATATTCTGCCATATGTGATATTGGCTTCTCTTACCAGCCCTTTTGTCTTTTTAAAGGTGGGGCTGTTGGTGGACTGATTGGATGCTGGATGACGAGTGGACAGTTTAAACCTCTACCTCAGGTTATCATGGAACTGACGCCTGACCAGCAGCGCAGGCTCTATGAGGATATTGCAAACATTTTAGGCTCAGTAACATGGACTGATGTTGCACAGCTGACTGCCCTTGTTATGGGAAATGCCACACTACAGCAGCAAGTGACCGCTGCTCTTCTGAGCTATATACAAAAGGAACTTCAAGCTGAAGTGCATTATGTAGACTGAAGTGACCCTATTTTTTTCAATGAGAAACATTTCAAACCTTATAATAGTATGTCATACAGGTTGCTAGATTGGAAGCTTGAGTACTATAGTTGAAACTGGTGTACAGTATATTAGTATTGCTGTACTGTATAAAAATGTTTTGAACTGTATATGGTGCATTTGAATCTCCACAGGATAAAAAAAAGGCAATTGCAAGGTTTCTTTTAAATGTTACAATCCTGACCCTTTTTCTCACAATTTAGAGTTAATATCTAACAATTCTGACTCTTTTCTTGCATTTTTGAGAAAAAAAGTAAGAAATATTACATGAAAAAAAAAAAAATGAGATTACTAATGACTAAACTCGGAATTCTGAGGGGAAAAAAACTGTTGTGGGATTAAATTAATGTGACTTAATTTGACAATTCAGATTTTTTTCCCCACAAATTGTTTAGAAAAAAGCCAGAATTATATAACAAAAGGGTAAAAAACACAAAATTGTGAGAATTCTAAGGGAAAAAATAAACTAGCAATTATGAGAAAAATAAATATCCTGAATTGTGAGATAAAGATGGTGACTTAATCACTTTATTTTTTTTTCCCATGCCAGAAACAAGCTTCCCTATGAATCTGACTATGTATATTCTTTGCATTAATATCTTAAAAATAATGTTTTCAGAAGAATTATACATTGTAGAATTGATGTGAATTGTATCGCTGAATGCCTTTTTAGAAATATTTAATTATATTTAATTAAACTTTTTTTTTGGTGGTCTGAACTGTGTTTGTTAATTTGCATGCCCAGTCAAAAGCCTGATATTGGTTGCTTTAAAATATATATTTATTGACAGTTAAATCTGGCAAGACACCATACAGAGAAAATGTCCATTGTTTATCCAACAATTACAGTATCCTCATCGGGAAACTCATAATAAGGCACCTCCAAGTTGAGAGGTGCAGGTCCTTTTCTGATTCTTCCTGAAGCATCATAATGTGACCCGTGGCAGGGGCAGTAGTACCCGCCGTATTCACCGGCGTTTGCGATTGGGACACAGCCGAGATGTGTGCAGACACCAATGACGATGACCCAGGTGGGGTTGGTGGTGCGGTCTTTGTCATGCTGGGGGTCCCGAAGCTCCGAGAGATCTACACTCTGCTCGGCTGCGATCTCCTTCTCTGTTCGGTGCCGAACAAAAAGAGGCTTGCCTCTCCACTTGAAGGTCATGTTTTTCCCTTCTGGGATGTCAGACAACTTGATCTCAATTTTGGACAGGGCCAGGACGTCCGCAGAGGCACTCATGGTGGACACAAATTGGGTCACAACTGTTTTGGCAGCGTAGACACCAACCACAAAAGTGGATCCAGTCACCAGGTAAGAGAAGGCCCGTCTAGCATCGCCGCTTTCCTGAGAGGACTTCTTGGGATCCAACACCTCAACACGCCGATAGTCAGAGAAGTCAGGGATTTTGATGTCGGTGTGAGCGAGACGTGCTCCAGAATGGCCTAAGGATAAGGATATAGAATAGTCATCGGATGGACTTAAAAGGGGCAGTTTAGATATAGCTACAAATATACCCGTGCTGCTTATGACTGGTTTTGCGGTTCATATATAAATATTATAACCATGAAAAAAATATCAATGATATGACTTCTTATAGGATTAATTACTGTATTAGAATGTGGTCTGGTATGCAACAATGGAACCAGAACAAGTAAATTTATTTAATACATAAAGAAATGCAAAGACATCTTATTTAGACCTTTAGACTATAACATAACAAACATTAGTCTGGAACTGATTACTGCGAAAAAAATACTAATTACATCTTTAACACTGTAGTTAGATTACTGAACTAATTTAATAATTTCATATATTTGTGTATATAAAACACATTCAGTGTGTGTGTGTGTGTGTATATATAAATTATTCTTGAACTGAACAATAAATTTTAAAGGAACAAGTTTATATTAATATACACACGTTAACATTTAATTTTTAAATTTACTATTGTTTTAAATTAAATTATTCAATAGTCTGAACATTACATCAATTACATCAGTTACATACATTGTACCTATAATTAAATTACATAGAATTCAGTTAAGTAATCTGTTACAGTACTTTAATTTTCCCCAGGGAATAAATTACATTAATGTAATTACTTGGTAATGCTTTTATACACAATACTATTCTAGAATAGCAAGAGTCTTGAACAGCCTGTCATCTTATGTCCACGATATGTGGTCACCTACCACACACAGCAGACTTCACCAGCACTGGTGTGTTCACTGCTCCGGGAAATACTGCTTTCAGCGGACCACAAGCCTGCAGGTAAGGGGCCAAAGCCCCCAAACGAGCGGGCAAAGACATCATTTTTGTGGTGTTAAAACAGGCTTACAGCCCGTACGGTCACACCGACCTTTGAAAAGAGAGCTTGTACTGCGGAAGCTCCTCCTTCGGTGCTTCATAGCTGACCGGGTATCTACTGAACAGAAAGCGCAAAGTAAAACAGAGAGGATAATATAATTCCTCCTATAAAGCTATTTAGATGATAACTATAATGTTTTATTCAATTGGTGCCTCATTCAATGTTCAATATAGTTTTTAACATATGTAAATATTTCTGATAATTGTCATAGTTTTGAACAGGCAGTAAACGGCAGCCTCGGGAAAATGTAAACAGTTGTGACGAGCCGTTCGATTCATTTCGTCAAACCGATTCTTTTGAACAGTTTTAGTGAACAGGTCATCCGATTCTTCTCAGCTTACTAATCGGTTCTCGGCCTTGAGAATGAATCATTCAAACGTCAACCAATTCATTTGAAAAGGTCTTCTCTTGTACACATTGGTCGGGGTCCGCAGGATGGTCACCTGAAAATTAAACATGAGATTTTTACGCCGGAAAATAGCGATCATAGTTATTTTGGCTTATGCGATATTTTCTCTGTATGCAGCGTATAATGTATTTTTCAACAAGAGGATTATTTCTCGCGTTCATCGCGTGGTAAAAAAGGGCACTGTGATTATAGGTGAGACAATGAATCATAACCAGTATCATCTAATAGGTTAATTATGATAAAACTAACAACAGAATATCTCATAAATGCAATAACGCATATAAATTGATGGTCGCATGTAAACAAGATTTGTTTAATAATGTGCGTTTCCAGATAATGGAAGAGCAGGAGAGGAAGAGTGGAACCCATGGGAAGAGGATGAGCGTTCAAATTCTTTAGTTCTGCAGAAGCGCAGAGATGCCTTCAGATCATACCAAGATCATGCAGCTAAGAACCGGCCAAAAACGTATAAAGTTCAGATCTGGGGCAAAGCGGCAATTGGCAAGTCCAAATGCAATCATTGCAGTGCTTGTTGTGTTTTATGAACATGAAGTAATGTTCCTTGTTTACATTTTCCTAGGACTTTATTTGTGGGAACATATTTTAGAAGGGCCTCTCAACCCACAAGACAAATCCAGCCAATGGAGAGAGGGAGAGATTCAGTCTGGGAAGATCAGTTTCAGGTAAGATTTTTTACTGACAATTTTTTTTTACAATGATGATGCATTAAATTTATAAGAAGTGAAGACTTTTTAATGCTTTTTGTATTAATGCTGCTATAGTGATATAAATGCCGAAAATGCATTAAAAATGCACATTTTAAAATATAAAACCGTCATTTTAAATTGTAATAATTCTCACAATAATGCAATTTTTTATATGTAGTTAAAAACATGTTTTGGAATGTATAATTGAAGTCTTTCTTTAGGGAGATTTCTTTCCAAAAAATTTCAGAATGTACAATTGTGCCATCTCTTTTATCATAATCTGTGCTCAGTTTCTACACAGGGCCAGCAGTGGTCCAAGGGCACGTTTCTCTCGACACAGACAGTGTGGTGTTGGTTTTGAATGGCCGTGAGCAGCAGAAAATCTCCTACTCCATCCAGTGGCTGCAGCACGTCCAGAGTCTGGTGCAGATGCGCTCTGTCTCTCGGGTTGCTGTGGTTCTTCTGGGCAATGAGCAGTGCATTAATGACTGGATCAGTCCTTACCTTAAGAGGCACGGCGGGTTTGTGGATCTGCTCTTTCTTGTGTACGACAGTCCTTGGGTCAACGATAAAGACATCTTCCAGTGGCCACTGGGTGTTGCCACGTAAGTTTCGATTTTGAAGAAATAATTCTATTTGTTTTATATTTCATGAGGTATTGTAATATTTAAATAGATTGCAGAATTCTCAACTCTCATCATTTTAATACAGCCACACTTACAGAACAGCAAGCAGATGCTATGTATCCGATATAATTTAGAATAAAATCAGTCAGCTTGATTGTTTATAATGTGCTTTTTCTTTCTTTACAGATATAGGCATTTCCCTGTCGTCACACTTAGTGGTCAGATGGTGAAAACTGTTAGACCATATCTCTGCAACTTTCTCGGGACTATGTATAAAAACTCCTCCAGGGAAACTCTTATGGGTGTCCTAAAGCAGAACGGCTTGGAGAAAGATTGCCTCATGCATGTTAGAGAGAAGTATGTATTTTTGGAAGTACTGTTCTTTACTGTTGGTCTGTTTTTAAATAAGTTGCATTCATAGTAATGCTAGAAATACTAAATACCTAAAATACTTACTCTATTGTTAGGAACAACAACTTTTTTTTAAAAGAAATTACTATTTTTTTACTTAGCAAGGATGCATTAAATAGATCAAAAGAGACAGGAAAGACATTTATAATCACATGTTTCTGTTTTACACATAAGTCCTTTATAAATAATACCTCAAGTGTTTTTTTTTAAATACCTCTTGCATTTTGTGTCATCAGGTGGCTTCCTCAAGAGACAGCAGACACCTCCAGACAGTACCAGATGGCATTAGCACAAAGTGACCTCACTCTCTGTCCTGTGGGAGTGAACACAGAGTGCTACCGCATCTATGAAGCCTGTGCCTATGGCTCTGTGCCCGTGGTGGAGGACGTCCTGACTCCAGGGGCCTGTTCAGTTGGTAACCGGTCCCCTCTCCGACTACTTAAAGATGCAGGAGCACCCTTCATTTTCCTCAAGGACTGGAGGGAGCTGCCTGCCATCCTGGAGAGGGAGAGAGAGATGAGCCAGAAGGAAAAAACAGAGAGGAGGATGAGACTGCTGGAGTGGTACAGTGGCTTTCGTCAGCAGATGAAGGACAAATTCACAGAGGTGTTGGAAGACGGCTTTTTCAAAATCACCTAAGATTATATTGGAAAAATTTAAAAAGACATTTCACCAAAACATGACAATTACTTAATTATACCTGTGAAATATAAGATGCTACTATGTGTTCATGGTTTACCATATGCTGCTGTGCATTAATGCCCTCCATGTTTACTGTAAAGTATTAATTTATTATGTCATGATGTTTCAGCGAAAATAACAGTGCAAAAAGTAGTGAATGTTTTGTAGTTTATAACCCAGCCGGGTTATTAACATTTAATTTCTCTCACTTGAAGGTGTTTTTTGCTTTTAGCTCAGTGCGAATTATTAAAATAACTTTTAAAATTTTACTTTTAACCAGCCTGATCTTTATTTATTTAGCATTTGTGTAACATTGACTTAAAAATATGCAGTAACAGTTATTTCTAGGGCTGTGCAATATGGACAAAATAATCATATTGCAAATTTTTTTTTTTTTTTTTTTTAACTAATATTGCGATTTTATTTGAGATTTTGGCAACTGTTTTTGCTTTTTCAAACAAGCTTTATACATACATTCTAAATGTATTCAGTGCATAAGAAGTGCATAACAAATCATTTCACAATGAATGAAATAATATTTACTGACAATGTGCGCATGCATCATATCTGTGCACATATGATAGGTAATTGCGTCAGTAATTTCTTTGTGCATTTTCTGAATAAAAATCTAAATAAAAAAATAATAAAAGAATTGCATCCCTTATGCGATTTAGAAATTGCTTGTGCTTAAATTGCGATTTTTTAAAATTTATTTATTATTATTATTTATTTATTTTTTTGGCGACTACGATTAATTGCCCAGCCCTAGTTATTACTGCAGAGAATTTATTATTTAGGGCATCAATAGAATTCAGTCAAGTGCTCAAAGAAAAGATGTCTTTAGAGGTTTCTTAAATCTTTTGAACTTATATGCATAAATATATAAAATGTTTTTTTTTATTATATATTTGTTAGTTCCTGTTTATTGCTAGGGAATGATATTAAAATGATTTTGACATTTGATTAACAAATCAAAGTCATATTACAATTTAAAGTGATGTCCACATACTGCGGTGTTTTGTGCTTTAAATTCATTTAAATGTAGGTACAAGTAGATATTTGTAACCGATAAATGTGGAAAAAATAAAAAAGGCAAATTGTTTAGACAAATTTGTTTAAAAAACCGTTAGACAAATCTTTTTTAGATTATATTAGTTTTAATTCTGGGTTAATGTTATAATGTCTTTAAAAAATGGATTTTATAGATTGAACGTCCAGGTCTGGGATAAGAATAAAACAATAAAGTCTACAGGGCATTTGTAAATAAATTGAAAGGCCATCATTGCAACAAAGCAACTGTCCTGTAAGAGGCGCTGTGTGACTGGTTTATCCACAATACCCATCTTCAGAAATCATATGCAATATTATAGGTTTTGTTAGGATTTTATAAAATAGAAAAATAAATAATACATTTAAATTGCTTTTTTTCTTTAATATGCAGAACATTTAAGGATTACATTTTGCCCCTGTAAAAACACTGAAAAGTCAGTAAAAAGTCCACTAACCCTGACTGTGTGACACTGCTACAACTGGTGCATTTTTTTTCTGCCAAAATCTTATGATTGTTGTCAATTAAACCGGAACGAAATCAAACCCCTTCATTTTTCCCAAAATGACACGGGGGCGAGTGATTTATTTCCACTGGCCACTAGGCGTCCTACACAACGCCTTCCTAAAAACGAGTCGTTAAAAACCCTTAAAATATTCAAAAAGCTTACTCTAAAACTAAATTATTATAAATAATTCGCGCTATAAAAGGATTCATAATGTAAAGATTTGTATATATAAATCTTAAAAACACAACACAAGTTTTTTAAAAACTGTTTTGATTTATTTATAATCGTCTAAATGTTATATTTTTAACTGGCTGCTCTGTAACTGCAAACGTACATAACAAGATTACTTTCGGGGACAACTGCTTAGAAAAGTTGTCAGTCCCGTCCACATTTCCGCTACGTGCACCCCCTCCGCCTCCAATCCCTCCCTTTTCCAACCACTTGCTTTTCCAGCTGCTTTGAGGTCAGTCGCGGATCCGTGAAACTGTCCGGCGATCAGATCCACGGACGCGAGGAAAGGGTGCAGAAAATCACGCCAGTCATTATGCTGCTCAGTCTGTCCAGATCCGTCGGCGGGTGACTAAAAGACAGCTTGAAGGACCGGATCGGCTCTTGCTGGAACAAGCCGTGGACATTTGCCCAAGGAACGGGTTACTTGTTTGGGAGGTAACTCTAACGCTGTGTTTTGGTCGCACTGAAGGCGGATTTACGCTCGGAAACGTTGGGAACTCGGAAGATGAACATTCTCGGCGTTTGGCTTTTGTTTTTTTTTTAGCCTGAGCAACTTGAAAAATCTCTGGGATGCACTGGCCGCTGTAGGACGACCTGGAAATCGGAAAAGCCACCCAAAACAAACCAGTTTCCAAACACTCTCGTAACTGAACTCTTGATATTTCGCCGTTGAAAATGTCGAATCCACTTGTGAAGTTCAAAAAGGATAAAGAGATCATTACAGACTACGAGACTCAAGTCAAAGGTAAGAATCATAAACTGCAGTAGTAGTTGAATGGCTGCTGAAGGCAGTGGTGCAGTGAGAGCATTTAATCATTGAACTGATCACTTGCTGAATGTTTGATTCACAGATTGAACCTTATAGAAGTCACAAAACATAAATAAGATGATCTTGTTATTGCACAGGTTGGTCACATGCTGTGTCAAAGACAAATAAGGTTGAAATAATAACAAAAAATAATGTTTGACAAGTGGTTTGTCAAGTTGTATGTAAATATAAATTAATATTTAATAATGTTAAGCAGCAAAACTTAAACTCTGATCTTATTTTTCTAAGCGTTAAAGCCTTTAATGACACCTTGTCCCACAAAAATGAAAATATGAACATGTTTTGTGTGTATTCAGTTTTTAAATGAACAGTCATTAATCAACATAACCCAGTTTTCACTGCTTTGAGTTGGTTTTCTTTTCATTCTTTTAGTATTTGTATTTTGGACGTGTCCCTAATATCATAGGCAATTTTAAATAAGTCATTTCCAAGTCTGGAAAATTCATGAAGGTTAATATAATCATAACCCTGAAAGGAAAACATAGAAATATGAGGTCAGTGCCTTTCTCCTGGCTTGCAGCTACTTTATATTTAGATGAAGACGATGATGCCTGAGATTTTATACCAAGTAGCTGCATGTTTAGCAATACTGTAAGTATTCAATATTGTTAGACGCACTTAGTCACTGTCCCTTTCCTAATTTTAGTTGTACAACTTATTTGGTGATTGTGAATGTAAATGAAACTCATCGGTCAGTTATGCACCTTGTGTTATTGGTCACTGTTGAGCAGAACTTCTAAAAAACTTTACTCTTACTTTCCAACAAACTAAGCCGGATGGTCTGTTTCCTTTTCGTCTCACGAGCATCATCATCACAGGAAGGAGGCAGTTGCTGCATTGTAGTAACCATGGTGATTTGGCATCACCCCAAGGGCTGAGTCCTCCAGGGCTGTTTGCAGACAGAAATGCCTATTATTTACGTAGAAGGAAAGAGAGAGAGGTACGTCGCTATCATGACATGGCGTTTGTCAGAACAGCGGTGCTCATTTGGCAGGAATGTTCAGCCCCTCGCTCTGATGATGACTAAGCTGTTAATAGCAGCGTGATGCACAGAATCCACCCGTGCTGAGCATCTCATTAGCTTCTCTCTGTAGCCAAATGGAGTTGTAGTAACATGAAAACACCCCTCAGATTAACCGCCATGACTTTTTTCTTAGACTTGTTTTAACAAACTCTATGCTGGTGCAATATTGAGTTATGTTTATGTGCTTTATCCAAAAGTTGCCATCCGTATCTGGTAAAGGTGAATGTAACATACTCTCTGTGTAGTCTCTCTCAGCCTGATTTTGGATCGACTTCCTCTGCAGCACTGTGGTTGTCGTGAAAGTGATCCTGTGAGAGAGAAGAAAGGCCGGAACTGTGCCTGGAATCCCGTTTTTATCGGCTTATCCCGAGGACTTGTGCCCTAAGTGGGGTGTTATTTGTATTCCAGGCTCTTGGTGTTTGCAAGTTCTGTTCTTATCCTGATCCCGACCATCACTTATTTTGTACTTGGATTGTGTTTTTATAATTCAATAAGGCTGGAAAACAAAAAAAAAAGTAAATGGTATTCACAACCATTTTATACGTGTAATCTGATTTATTTGAAGTGAAATGAAGTGTATGACAGCAGGATATGTTATCTATTGTCAGTTGTATGGATTATGAAAGTGGTTTGCACTCTCCGAAATAAAGCTGTCACTGGGGTGCTACCTTTCCAAAAAGGTAGATGATTGTATCCAAAGGGTCCAATTTGGTACCTTTTAAAGTTATGTATTAGTACATAGTGTACATATTTAAACCCAATAGGTACAAATAATTAACCTTTGGCAAAAGTACCGCCCCAGTGACTGCTTTTGCACCTTTATTTCTGAGAGTATACTTGACAGAAAGGTTATTTTTTGAACCTTTTAACACACATGAAGGTTTTTTTACTTTTTATTTTAGCAAACAATCACGATTAATCGTTTTCGATTTTTTTTTTTCTTTACGTAATAGGCTATATGTGTGTACTGTGCATATATAAATATTCATAAGAAAAGTGTTTATATATTAAATATTTATATATAATATAATTTTACGAATATAAATATATACGTAATTTAAATATTTTCTAAATTTATGCTGCATGTGTGTCTTCTTATATAGAGAATAAATATCTACACAGTACACACACATATATTACGTAAACAAACATTTATTTTTAGATAATAATTGCAAATAAACGTTTGATAGATCTATTAAAATTTTAAAAGTTGCTCTTCACCCTAAACTTTCACTGAAAGGATAATTGGGGAACTAAAAATGTTTTTTTCCAGTGGAAACTTTGTTTTAATAGTGTAATAAATCTGGGTTTTTGACTAAAAAGGACATTTCTATTTTGATGATGATAACGAGCACAAATCTCTGTGTTCTCTCGAATGGCAGTGAATCACATGCAGTCATACTTTTTATGTTGACTTAATTCCTATTAGTAATAAACTTTGTTAAGGTTACACTTCACATAGTAAGTCTGTCATGACTAACTGTGTTTGCTCATAGTTCGCACGTGTCCCATATATAAACTTGTAGATGTTTAATCAGTCACAACTATGACTCATATTGTTTGCTTTAGCACCATCATGAGTCATATAAAGCTTATTTTAGAGTTTTCAGGTTAGGTCAGCCAGCTAGGACTGAGAGGTGTGAGAATCCCAGTGGTTGCTGCACAGGAAGCTGCTGGAGAACCTGACAGTAAGTCTTATCAACACACAAACCTGCCGTATCCATCACCCTGCGCTCCATGCGGCCCTGACTGCATAGAGAGAATGATGTAAGATGACCATAACAAAATATGGAAAGGCACGCAAATGCAATATAAATGTGAAGTCTGATTCATTCTAGTTGGATGTTACTCTGATTAATGCATCTGCTAAATTTGTATTTCAGACACATTTTGTGACAGTTCCAATTGAAAGTGAATGAATGCTGCTTTTATAAAGTATAGCTAGCTTTTTATTTGTGCTTTGTGACACATGGGCGCATTACTTCATAAGTGCAGATACGTGTAAACTCATAATTTGGTCTCTTTGCCTTCTGGCAAAGCACATAGTGTTGTTTTCTTTGGCCAGATTGTCTGTTTGATGTCGCACAGTTGGCATTCCTTTCATGGCACTGGGTCACGACTCAATGGCCTGCCCCTGCTGGCTCCTGACACGGACGCTGTCTTCAACCTGCCATGCGAGAATATTTCCCCACATAAAATGTTATAACCTCTAAAGAAGCTTTGCAATGAGACACAAATGCCCTGTCATGCACTTCTGAATGAGGGTATATTTCTTTTTTTAGAAATGGCTACAGAGATGTTATACAATTGGGTAGTTTATATCTAAGTCAATATTCAAAACAGAATTTGCTCATTGTTTTGTGATTTAAAGTGACAAACTATATTTGGAATGTTTTTGTACTTTAAAAAATGAGTGGCTACACCAACTATTTAATATGAACTAGTGAAAGAATTGAAAAAAAATAAAAGATATGGTAATGAGTTATATAATCTAAGATATACTCATTGATTGGTTCATTCGTTTATTTATTCCTCAATCGTTGCTCCTCAGATTTAAGTTATGTCTCTTTTTTATACGGACACCAGCCTTGCTAGATTATGAATGAAGTATGAGATATTGTCTAAAATTGGCCTAATGTTTGTTCAGTGCTACCAAAGTCTTTATCTTTGGGCTTGAGGATTTTTTTTGGTGCTGACTGAGATTATTCATATTTATTATTCATTGCTCAAACCTTATTCTGTCCTGTTTAGCCTTACTTTGGATGTCCTGTTATTTCATCAGAGCACAGACTACAGTGATCACAATTTATTTTAGTTTTGTTTTGTACTTTATTTCCAGGTTTGGCTTGTTGTTTGAAAAGGCTTAGTCAGATTATGCATTTGGAAATTGGAAAGCCAGTTTGATTTAATTTCATTTAATTTTAATGCTGGAGGTGCTGAAATGGTAATGCGGTAAAGACTTCTCTTACTGGCTCTAAACTACAAACAAGGTCAAAATAAACTTAAACCAGTTTATAATCAGTAATTAATACAATGGCTCTGCCTGACAGCTATGTCATTACAATTTACCGCCCATTATTGTTAATGAAGTCTCTTTTGCTGTTGAATTCCCACACTTCCTGCTTGAGGCATCCTGTACCACCATTCCCCACAGGTCCACAAATACCTGCCATCTGCTCAGGCCAGACCATTAGTCTTTGTGCTTGATTCTACTGCCCAAATAGTGGATGAACGCCCTTGGTGGTGGAGCAAAGAGTGGGGGTTATTGATGGGACCATCTGTGTCTACTCTCCCTCTCTCTTGTTTGATAGACTAAGTCTATCTCCTGCCTAGTCTTTCCACGCATGCTGGGCTTTTCACTCCACCCAATAAAATCTGCTTCTCTCCACCCACACGTCACACCCTGACTCCGCCATCCCAAACTTTAACAATACCACTGCAAGTCAAGGAATTGGTAGGTGGTCTTTATGAGTTAGGTTGTCTGATCCCTTGTGTGAATATTGCACAGTATTGTTATTGCACAAATCCTCACATTTTAAAGTTTCGCATATGGGCGAAATTTTTCAATTCTGATTTCAAATTGCAGATTTCGCTCATGTTTACTGATTTTGCAAATTCACCACACAGGCGTACAGAAATCTGATTGGTTTGAAAGTGACTTTTGTCTGAACTGCCTCATTCATTGCTATACTTTTGACAATGGACTCTTTTGCCAGCAGAATGCCACTGAAATATAGCTAGTAAGCTTGAGCATGCATGTTTTTTAAAAGTAATTTTTGTCATTCTTAATTAAAATGTCGTAAGGCGATCTTCCAGCAGATTTTTCTAAGGGTAACATGGATTTCTCTAATCGCTTAACCCCACTTAATTCCTTACAATCAACTGTAAGCTCAGTTTTAACCAATCTGCAACAGTCCAATCAATAACCAATATATAGATCCAAGCCCCCAACCTACTTTTTTTTTCTATAATCAGTTTGATTCTGATAAATAATATAACGTGGAAGAAGTTCCATTGCTAATTCCACTTCATTTTGATTTTAAGAATGCACAAATAAAATTGATTAAAGAACCATTGTTACGAACCAATTCTTATGCAATTATGTAAGAAAAAGAATGACAGGTTATCAGTTTTCATCTATATACCTGAACTTCTCATATCTAAACATGTTTGGACATGTAGCTGATGCAATTTTAGAGGATTTCAGCCATTTAGGCTCAAGACCTGAAAAGACCTGAGTAAGTGCAAACCTTGCCATGGAGTAAGAGCAGGCAAACCCTTCCCTTGGGCCCCATCATGAGTTGCCAGAGAGACCTTGGTAAGAACTGTTAAAACTCACCAGTGTACAAAGACAAGAACCGGTGATACCAAAGCCTCTCGGCCTTCAATGAGTGCGGTTTTGTCAGGGGATGAAGCAGGAGGTGAGAGATTTCTTCCTGAGTCACTGAAGGTCTCACATTACCTTTCGGCTCTGGTTTAACCTAACTGTTTTAATCTCTTCTAATCTTCTTTCTGCACCTAATTTGCACTCTTGATCTGAGAAGTTTGTTTTAGTGGAGTGGCTCTTCATAAAGGTGACTGTAAACAAATGAGTAAAACTTGAGGCTATTTTCATTTCCTCCGTATGTTTAAACATCACAATGCTTTGACTTCGGAGTGTGTTCAACACTCATCCATTGACCTATTGATCTCAGCCCATTCCCGAAGCAATACCACTTTATCATCACCCCTATTTATATACAGTGATATGAGGCTTCATATTAGCCTAATTGTAAATGGCATTAATTCGATTTTTCTTATTAGCTGCGTCAACATGATGCACTTGTTATGTATGCTAATTTGAAATATGCAATCAGCTCTGATTTGCTTCAGAGAGGCAATTATTGACTATTAAGATAAGCAGCAAACAATCAAGATTACCGCCATGACGGTGCATTTCTTTGGCGTGCTTTAGCTTGTCATGGTTTCTTTTATTAGATTAATAAGGTTAAGTACTTTTATTTTAGCCCACTGCTCTCTCTGTACTTTCCTGAGATGAATATGTGATGCATCTCTCTCTCTCTCATTCGCTCGCTCTCTCTTAACAGATCAAAAGACCCTGATGGTTGTGTATGTGTTCCCTTAGCAACGCTGATGACTCTGTCATTGTTTATCATCCGTTCTCAAAGCAACCCAAGATGTCTCCTCACAGCACCTGCATTCCCTCCCCAAGGCCTCCCTCGGGTTGTTGTTGGTTGCACGCTGCTAGACACGCTATCTTGGTTGCCTCTTTGCAGATTTTATAAAGCATGGCAATTTTACATATTTATATACAGCACTTCCACAAATAACACAGCCTAAATGCCAGGGGTTTTCATACTTTTTAAATATGACTATTACCTTAAAAAGGATCCCCTTTTTAATAAAATATAAGTGAAGCTGTATATTTTAAGACTTGTTTATGTTTTTATATACGGAGTGAAAAACAATAATACATTTTATTATAAAAACATGTTTAAAAATGTAATAATTCAAGCCTATAATACACATACACACATACATATATATAGTGACCGTTTTCTTTTGTAGGCTGTTATGTAGCTGTTATACAGTTTGCAGTCATAACTATGTAAAATGTACTTTAAAGTATCACTGCCATTGCATTTCTTCTGACAGATGGCTTTGACTCCCACATTTGCATCTTGCATCATTTTTTGGTTGTTTCTCTACAAGTGTTCCACTTTGAAGGCATGTCAAGTGAAAAATAGTCAAACTTTTTTTTAAGTCCCGTATAATGTTTCTTTCCGCTGTGCTCCATCTAGCTTTCTTTTAAATGCAAGAACTCGCCTTATGTAAGCAGCAAAGCCGATAAGGGTCAGGTGAACTTTAAACCATAAAATATGAAAAATATGTACTTTTATGCATCTATATTGTATAACCGAGTTGCGTTTCTCTGCATGGCCGTTAATGTCTCTCTGGGTGTGTATGATGGGATAAGGTCTACTGACTTGGCTGTTGTTGCAGTAGAACTGATGCTGGCTCTCAGCCCAGCGTGTCTTTGTCTTCATCCTACTTAAACTAATGCAATCCCAAACAATCAAAAGTTTGGCAGCTACCGCAAACAAGCAGCTTTTATCGTGCTGACAAGTCAGGCCATGTTTGTCGTCATCAGATAGATGCTCAAGAAGTTATAGTCAAGTTTAGCGGAGGAAAAGTCTGTAGAGTCACAAAGACAAAACAGCTCTGGGTTTTAGAGGACTAGTAAAAATTTGACAGGACACTGGACTGTTTTTGAAGAAACTATTGAAATCAATGTGAACAAAAAAAAAGTGTGAGTTATGGTTTACAAGGTATTCATTCTTAACAGTTAGCAATTTTGTTATTACGGCTGGTAATTTGTGATGACATGAGAGACTGTTGATGATGCAAATATGTTAAGCTGAACATAATGTTATGCAAATGAGCACTTACTGGTGTAATAGTGATATTTGTATCAGAATAAATTAAAGATAGTAAAGCAAATATTAGCATGATGCCTAGAAATTTAGCAATTTTAAGTAATGTTTTAGTTGTTTATAGATAAATTTCTTTTATTTTGGATGTGATTAATCATTGCTTAGCAGTAGCACTAATTATTAATAACAATTTGATTAAAAATCACATTACTTTCAATAGATTTTTTTGTATACATTTTGTAAACAAGAATTTCAGTATTTTTAATACTTTACAACAAAGTTTTACATAATTCACTGAAAATTTGTTTTTTCTTTTTCAGGTTAAATTTAGGTTGTGTGTTGTCCCATGTGGCAGTTCCTTGATCGAATGGAAATTCATCTACTGCCAGAGTTATCTCTTCCCAACCCCCTTCCTCTTTTCTTGTGCATTGACCTTTTGAACTTTAAAGGTTGAGGGGGTAGGTGGTGGGTTCTAGCCTGGCCTAATCAATAGCCAAAGGCCATGCTTTCAGCAGACCTTCCTTGAAAAGATGTCTAGGGCCACTGGCGCTGAATCACTGGGGGTGGTGAGCTTTTCTAAGGCAGTGGTCAGGCATGAAATGTCAGGGAACGGCTTTCCCCCATCTTTGTGTGTGTTAAGCCTGATTGATTATTACTCATGGCAAAGGCATAACCCTGTCCTTTATTTATGTAACTCATACAATGTTGTATCATCGCACTGAATTCACCAGAACGTCTTCCCTCTATGTTTTCTTTTTTAATCCGGGTTGCCTTTGCCGCCGGTTGTGTCTGTTTTTAGAGTTGATGTTAGGAATAGTTTGCCTTGGGTTCTGTCTATCTCCCCCACATAAGGCTTTTTGTGATTTTTGTGGTCGGGGTGTGAGCTGTGGTCTCGGAGACTCAGGGGGCTACAGATCTATCTCATGTGCCATGGATCGGCCTGTGCAGTTCCCTCTCAGGAAACTTTATACTGGGTTTGTGGTTCCAGTCACGGATGTGTGGGACTCCCAAAGAAAAGACCATTTATTGATATCAATCTGAACGCTCTGGTTCTTTTCTAAGCTCACCACCAGCAGTGGAAAGCAAGTTATTCAGGGCCTTTTATGAAATTTTATTTAGTGCTGCGTTACAATTCACTGACCCTTTTAAGCTCCTGTTATTAAGACAGCTGGAGTGTTTTTATTTAAAAAAGAAGGGAATTAGGAAGATTGAGTTTCTGGAGATTAAACCTCACAGTTTTTTAAATAATTGAAATGATTCATTTTTTGACATTACATATCTATTAGCTAATTCAAATTCTACTTTTCTTTTTACTACCAGTTGGCAAAAGACAACTTACAAAAAGCTGTTTAGTCAAATGTTACACCAAAATACTGTTGAATAATCTAGAACATTGTAATTGTCAAAAGTATTAGCACCTCACAGAATTGCAAGATCGCATGTTGCGTAGATTCTTGTCACTTTAAGCTCCTCATCAGGACTGGAATATGTCATTTTTGTCTTATGTTTCAGTGAGCTCCTTGGCCGTCCTGCTGAGCGATGAAGTCTGGTGCGCCTTATGGAGTATTTTTTCATAAGAGAGATGATAATGGATCCTGTTGTCTTATATAGATCCATTATAAGCAGACATTTCCCACTAGAGCAGCATCTTTTGCAGTATGTCTCTTCTCTGCTCTGTGCTGAGCTGCAGATGGTCTATACATGAATCTGCATGTGGTTGATGATCATTGACAGTAAGGTATAGAATACTAAACTTTTCTTAGCATGAAACGGCAGCACTACAGTCCAACCACAGAGAACATCACCATGATTAATTATATGCAAACTACATATTTTAATACATTGTCATATAGGTTTGTACCAGATAATGTAGTTACAACCCAAATACATACATAAAATTTATAATATTAAAAAAGTATTAATGTCAGCACCGATAGCCTTAGTCAGCGCTTGGGCTCCGCTGCGTCTTTTCTTCGTAGACCTTTCCTTATCCCACCTCTTCTCTCTCTCCTACTTCACTTCCTGTCAATATTGATCTGTCCTATTGTAATAAAGGCTACAAAATGCCAAAAAATAAATCTTAATTTTTTTTTTTTTAAATAAGCATTGATGTTTATGAGTTGTGTTTAAAGAATACATTACAAACATTAAATACATAAAAAAAAAGCAATATTTACATGCAAATGTTTTTATTTAAAACATTTGATTTGAACACATAAAAACTGCCACATGGGTAGTTCGAGTGATGGTGGAATTAAATAATTAAATTAGAGTTATAAATTAACACTTGACATTTTGAAATGATTCATGGAAATTAATCAAGCTTAACAATTTGAATGGTGTTTTCTACTTAAATATAAATCAGAGATGCCAATTAGACTAATTGTTAAATTATACTAATGACACGCTCTTTAGGAAACTTAATAGCCAATTAAAAATGCATTAAAATTATAATGAAATTGACAGTGTTGCTTAAATTTATATTACCTTTGCAAAATCTTTGCAAATATATTGTGAATATTTAACATTTTGACTAGTTTTATTAGATGATTAACCTTAATCGGGCAGGTTAATAATTATACATTTATTTGTTCAGTCTTGAAAACCACCTAATTTGACTCTTTTCCAGTTTGCACAGTTTTCCATGCTGTTTCTCCCTAGGCTATTTCCTTTTTCATTGGAGTAGTATAGCTTTCGGCATTGACAGCTGTGACTGTGGACATCCTGTGGTTGCCCCCTTGAATTATTCATCCATTTTTTACATCATTTTTGTTACAGAAATGCCCTCTGTAAAACAGTGTGATGAATCAGCACGATAGGAGTTTTCTAAGGTCACAGAGACACCAGTCTCCATTGTGTTAATCAGGTTTTCCCATCTACATTTCTGCTGATTTCCATGTAAAACTACCCCCAGTACTCTGGCTCAGCACAGACTGCACAAAGCAGCAAGGTAGAGCGCATTACATGGAAAAAAGAAATTGCATGGTAGGGCTATGTAGGTCTTTGTTTTTCAGGTTGGGTGGAAAAGGAGCACACTCGTTTTGACGTGTCTCCCAGAAGACCTGGTTCAGTTTTATAATGGCTTGAAGTAACAGGCCTGACAGCAGAGTTGAGCGTTGCTCTGCTTAAAAGAACAGTTACTCAAGGACACAGGCAGCTAGCACTGAAAATAGACCGTGCTTGACACTGTGAACACTGAAGTGTTTTTGCACTCACTTGTATCCATGTTGGAGCGCTGTTCTTTTTGCCAGAAGAGAAGCACTTGAGTGAGAACGAGAGGGGATGCAGTGCATGTTTGCACGAGATGCTCTGACATTGCCAACAGAGAAGTGCTTCATTTCCAGAATGCACTTTGTGATAAATCTTCATTGGTCTAATTGTGTAATGCACCGCCTGAAACAAATTACCAGTAGGCGAATTATCTGGCTTAGATGAGAGGTTTTAATTGCTCTAGGATGGTGAGCAATGCAGTTAAAGAGGAAATGTGTTTATCCACGGTGTGTTGAAGCTCTGGAGGCCGATTTCTGAATGCTTATTCCTTTGGGCCCTTTTTAGTTTTATTTCAAATCTGACTACCTTGTTGCCTACTGTCTAAATGGGTAGCTGCCTTGTTAGGTAGCATCTTAAACCAAATTAACCTCATTGATCGATTAGAAATGCTGGTTTTGTTCATTTGTGGTAACAGTTGGCTTAGGGTTAGCTTACACTAATTGGCTTTCACTAATTTACATCAACTGGGATTGAATTCAGTCCAGTTTCAGAACATAAGTTATTTTTTATAAACATTAAGCTTTACAATCTGATTCAAATGTTAATTTATATGTGCTCTACATTAGGCTTGTGCCGGTATTCAATAATGCGATAAATCGCGGTAATGAATATGCACGATATTGTTATCGCGGGCACTTC
>JAUCNO010000318.1:5502259-5531602 GCA_032353835.1 Enteromius viviparus | reverse complement strand
CAGGCCAAGTGATTAGCACACCTGATTCTGATCATTTGAATGGGTGAGCGAAAACTTTTGGTAATATAGTGTATATGAGAAATATACTTTTTTTTAAGTAAATCCTACACCAAACTTTTTTCAGTGTGATTTGAGTATGAAATATGACACATTTTCTATCTTGACAGCCTGTCATAGAGGTTATGAACTGGTGTCAGTCTTCAAGCTTGACTTCGAGTTTGAGCGCTGTCTCAATTTCCCATCGCATAAACTTCCCAGTGCCACCTCTGCACTACAATCAGAGGCCCTGGATCCACACCAGCTACTATCTCCTACCCTGAGGGATTGAGACATTCTCATTTTACCTCTAATTACGTCTTTGTTACGGTGAATCCTTCTCCCCCTGAGCTAACATACCATGACAGATATTCTAGCGCGACAGGCTTGGACTTGAATGTAAACGCTGTCCTTCTAGGGTTACTCTTCTTGGACTTCTATGGTTGAAAAGACCTGTAGTTTAGAAGGGGTGCTGGTTGTTTTTCACAGGAAGGGGGGTTGTGGGGAATGGGATGTCTTTAAACACTGTTTAGAAGATCTGGGATATAGTCTCGGATGAGCACCGATGGGTAATGTGTGCCATGTGGCCCTGTGGTATTTCAATTGCATTGTTCCTCTGATCTTCATGAAGGGCCTCGTTGTGTAATTTGTCTTTTAGGCACACATGTGTTGTCCTGCTGTGTCTTGTGTACAATTATAGATCTCTTGTAAATCAGGCTTTAGCCTCTTTTGTTGTTCAGTATGCTATAATAACCTTCAGCCCAGGTTGACATGCTTGCATACTTTTATTAGGCTAACTTGCCAAAGTTTTATATTACTGCCATTTAAAAATACCAGTAGTTAATGCATAACTTATTTTTATCATTGAAAATCACTTTCAAAAGAAGTGCTCTTCTTGGGTCACCATGTATTTTTGTTATTAATACTTTTTAACACCTTTGTGTCTTCTCTTAGACATTTTAAGTAGGGTTGGGCAATGTCGACCAATTTGACATCGTACAATGTTTAATGCGATGGCATCGTCGCCATATACGGTGGTTGGGGGGAGGTGTTTAGTTGTAACTAAAACACCAAGCCCCGCCCCACTACTGACAAAATAACAGTGTTCGCGCGAGCTGGTCAAGGGTTTGAAATGAGCCCCGTTTCTTCGCATATACGTCTGTTTTGTTCTTGCGGAAATGATTTACCATGCTCACCAGCATCAGTAGAGCACTCGCTTTTAATGGCATAGATTTGCTGCCATAGATTAAGTGTGTTTTTTGGCGAGCTGATTGCTGCTGCTGTGGCGGGGTGGAGGAATCGTGATGCCGGCTCAGCATCATGATGTCTATCGGCCATCGGCAATGCATGATAGCATCGTCTATAGACCCAACCCTTAATTTTAAGTGGTCCTTTTTGCTACAAGTGAGTTTGTTGCAAACAAATTGTTAAATAAAAAAATGGCAGTAATACCTGAGGTCAGTAATACTTAAAGATGAAAAATGGCAGTTAAGACATTTTACAAAAGATTTGTATTAATGCTGTTCTTTTAAATGTCCTATTAATCAAAGTCCTTACACAAAGTTGTTATAATGGTTTGTTAATTATCATGTGACACTGAAGACTGAAGTATTAAATAAATTAGGTAATAAATAAATTATCTTTTAAAATGTATTAGAATATAAAACATTATTTAATTTAGAATGCAGTAACATTTTTATATATTTCAATTTTTACTTAATTTTTGAGCAAAAAATGATTCCTTTTTGAACATAATGATACTTTCAAAAACATAAAAGATCTTACCGTCTCCAAATATGGTAGGGTATTTACCATTTACCTTTAGATAATTATACAGTGCTATTTTAATGATCATGGCAAATGATTATAGTAATCAAACTGAAATGTATAATTTTATGCCATCAATGAACCATATTACTGACAAAATAAACTTAGTAGGGTTAGTCGCAAAGTCAGTGTTAGAATCATTAAAGTTAGATTTTTTTGTTTTTAACATTTTGCATATTACCAAAAAAAAGCATCTAGCATTTAAGTCACTTAGATGTACTTGCAAGATGCAGAGATTAGTGTAATCTCTGTGTTTCTAGTACCATAGGATGCCTGCTTATTACATTGAATGCAAATGTCACCTCAGGGTCCAGTGGGAGCACTCAGGGATGTTATGAAGACAGACCAGGTGATAGAATGTATAATAAGTATAAGCTTTTATAACAGAGCGGATTTGCTGCTTTGACAAAATGCCCATTAGCGTGCTGGCATGGAGCATTTGACCTGTCCTGCAAGCCTTGATCTGATTAGCGGCAGTTGGCCTTTTAGTAGTAAATGGCACATAGACAGATTAGGTTTAGTGATTGTTGATGTTATTTATCACCTTTGTGGGGTTGCTAAAGCCCAGTTAAGTGAAAGCTAGTAATAGAAGGCAGACAGGCACTACGTATGACTGTCTAATAAGTGGAGAATAAAATCATTTTATTTTCTGCTGGTTGGAAACAGATTAAATTGAAGATATAGCATACTTTAAAATAAATCTAAATTACTTGCTTGCTAAATTTTTATATAGTGTTTGTCATAATGAAGTCAGATGAGCTAAATTATACTGTGGCAGCATGGTGCTTGTATTCAATGGTGATATTTGAAATATACCATGCCTCTCGATCTTTCCTGGCCATTAGCTGTAAGCTGTCTCTGGAGTCGGTGTCAGGGCTGTCACACTCTGGTCTGAGTGATCTTGCTCTCTTTTCTTATGGGTTTGGAACGACATGAGAGTAATTAATGACAGAATTGTCATTTTAGGGTGAACAAACCTTTTAAATCACGTTTTTTTTGTGCAACACTCAAAATTTAACAGCCATTTTTCTTGCCGAATCATTTTTTTGATGTCTAAATTCACATGTAGCATTTAGAACTATACATTTATACTTTTAATAAAAGTTTATTTGTACTAAACAAAATAGTGTAAACTTTTCACATTGGCCGGTTTTTGGCTGTCTACAATGCCATGAAAATGTTGGATTTTCTTTGTGTTGCTACATAATATACTTGATATGTTGTTGGATACTCCTTCAGTGATGTTATTTAATCAATGTAAATGCACTGAGGAAAAAAAAAGAATTGGATGAAGGAACAATTTTCATTTAGTAAATTTGACACAAAAAAATGGCAAATAACACGGTAACACAATTTTAAGGTCCAATTCTTGCTATTAACAAATCATGAACTACTCAAACTCCTAATTCGCTGCTTATTAATAGTTGGTAAAATAGTTGTTGAGTTTAGGTATTGGTATACGTAGAATATGGTCAAATATAACAGCCAATATTTTAATAATAAGCAGCTAAGTTGAACTTGAGAAATTGAATGCTGTAGTGTTACCAATAACACTAGAATAGAATATACTTGTAAAACATAGTCTAATAGTTTCAATTTACAACTTCAAAAATTCCAAAATGTTATTTTCAAATTCATTCATCTACTGGATTCTCTGTGTGACCCAACTACTTGTTGTGATATTTCCGGTAATCTATGCTTTGCTTTGAAATTTGCATTACAACACTCAACCACTACCCATGTACTTTATAGTCTGATGTTTCTCTTGAAGAATCATGTTTAAAAGGCACTGTTTATTGTCTGTGGTGTCTTTGTCAATGGCGTTCAGTGTAATAAACCACATGTCAGATGATGAGGGATGGAGTTCTGCAGGTGTGTCCTACAGATCCTTACAGTTGTAGTACATTAGACAGTGCAGATGTGTTTAAATGAACTAGCCGTCCAGGTGTTGGTGTGTGGGATTGAACCACCTCACGTGTGGTCCGTGAGGCCCCGTCAGGCAGCTCTAGCAGGCCCCACAAGCACTGAATGCAGTTTCTTGAATAGAGCCGTCACTTCAAACACCACACTGCATGGCGTTTGGAGTCACTGCTGCATTTTTACAACAATCATTGAAGTTCAGAAGATTTTTGATGTGAACAATTCGTTTGATGTGTGGTTGTGAGAAGGTATGAACGATCTGAGGTAAACATGATGTAGTGTTTGTACTGCTTATTGACCTCTTAGATGTCAGGAAAAGACCCGTCTAATTACAGGAGAAGATCTGTCGGCATTCCACACGTTTCCAAGAGCCTTACTCCAAATGTGGCATGTCCTGGCAGCTCCCTCAAACAGTTACTATAGTTTTTGCAAGGAAGAGGGGATGAAACGATATCCTCGCTCCTCGTTTTCAGACTCTTCTCGCTGGCATTTTCCAAACAAAAGAACAAAGTGAGCCCAAGGAGCATTCAGTGTCATCTTGCAACATAGCGGTGCTTTCTTCTGGAAAAAATGTGTGAGAGAAAGTAGCCCTTTTTTAATATGAAACTAGTCTGAATGTGTGTATTGAGTTTCTTGTGATGCTCTCCCCTCCCCCGAGGGCAGTCGGAGCAGCTGGGACGGCCTGGATATGAATCACTAAAAGAAGGGCCAGTCTTCGCTAACTATGGTTGCACGTCCGTGCACCTGATGCAAGAGTTTTTGTGTCCTCCTTTCTCTTTATTGCCCTTTCTCTCTTTCTTTGTTAATATTAGAACTTTTTTTGACCCTCGGCAAAGCTAGCCTTAATTGTGGATACAAAAAGCAGTCCTTTATTCAGCTAATTTGCCTAAAAGGGTTATTGCTGTTGCTAAAATAGGTTATTTATTCTTGGTAATGCCAATAAAGCAAAATTAAAATAATTGAGGAAAAGTCTAAAGTAAACAATAATTAGAAATGCCTCCTTGGCAGATTAATTGAATTGAATTGAATTCAAAAGTTGAAGCACTAGATGTGAATGTATTGCTAACTAGTTACTACTACATAATTATACTGTTTTAAAAACTGGCAGATTTTATTTTTTCAAAGCATGTTATTGGTTGAAATGTCTATAATGTATCCAGCTCATGCAGATATCAGACAGCAGCTGAATAAACAAACTTCCCCTTCATAATACAATTATAAATCTCACATTTCTTGTGCTCCACGTCTTTATTTGGGTTGGATTTGAATGATGACTCTCGTGGGCCTTCGTAATTATGTTCAGTGATTGATGTTCTACACATATCTGTCTGAAGTGGGCCTGTCTGCTCTTGTTGGGAGGATCTATAGAAACCATTTCAGCAGCCAACAGGTGACTGGCTCAAATTGTTAACTTCTGTCTTCATTTTTTTGTAACTGGCACTTATATCTTGCAGTGTAAATGTATTTTAGGTTTTAAGCTTTATCTCAAAATTACCTGTTTTTAACTCTTAATGTGAAAATTGACTTTTGGGAAACCTGTTTGGAAACAGGCATATTATCAGAAGTATTAGCAGAATTATTTAGTCAGTACAACAGTTCAGTGTTCCTAAAATGTCAAAAGGAAGTAACTGATCTGTGTTTTAATTATTTTAAATATTGGTTTATTTCTTAATACAGTATATTACTTGTTGCTATGCTTGGACCCTTGTGTTAACAACATGGTGCCAAGACTAGATTAGACTTCCTACTAAACTCATTTTTTGGTCTTGAAAAAATAACTTACTGATATTTACTCAGTCTTAGCTGACCACGTTGTTGAGAATTTTGATACTTTCTAAACCGTTTTACTGGCAGCTGTGCTTGGCCTCAGTCTAAAAAAAGGAATCTCCAAACATTAAGTTAGTTTCCACGGGTGTGCTATTGATACGTGTTTAAAAGGGAGAGCAGTGGGTAAGTCTAGGAGTTTAAGGTCAGAGGAGTTCAGGCAGTAAGGTGTAATTTGGTCCTGTTGAAGACCAGAACAGGAAGGAATTGCTTCTCAGTAGGTCAGTAGACCACAGTCGGACCAGGCTCAGAAGACTGCCTAGGGGCCAGTCTTTCCTGTTTATGTGTGTGTTAGTGTATGCAGGCCTCCAGACCGTCTCAGGAAATGGTAATGGGCTAATAGCAGGACTCAGTCCTCTGAGGTTCAGACTTCCTGCTGGGTCTGAAGAAGACTTACAGTCAGATAAAACAACATGTGCGCCCCATGTTCATGTTGGCACCATGTGAATCGGCTCTGTAGAAAAGGGCCACATCCAAGGGTGGTTGGTTAGATACAGATTTTACGTTTTTGCAAGGTCCTAGCACAAAGAAGGCTAAATATCAATTTACATGTTATATGTATATAATATATTATTATATAGATATTTTTTGACGTTATAAATGTGATCTCAGTCTGAGGTTATTCTAATTAATTTGTGATATTAAGCAGCATAATACTATTTAAATATGAATCCTGGATGTTGTGTGGTTTGTTTACTACAAGTGCTGAATCGTTTTTTATTTGGATACATATAGACACACTATGTTTTTGTATTACACTATTATTTTTAAATGAAAATTTCTTCATAAGACAAAATTCTTCATGTAGAATCCAATCTGCATTTTTATTTTGTAATTTTTCAGCAATAAAGCAGCTTGACTCTGTACTGCAAAGCTTATTTATATGACATATATTTGTAACTATATCTACAAAAAAGTATCAAAATACTGGGACTTTGGAGGCCTGTGCTTAGCACTGATGAGAGGCTGGTTTACAGAGGTTTTCGATACGGTATCCAGCAGCATGTCACAACGCAGGACTCTGCTGTCATTGCTTGACATGTCATATCAACTACCCAAATACAATAGTTTGGCATCTCACTTAGGTAATTGAGCAAATGTGACAGTCTGGAAAGTATTCCCAGTCCCGAGTTGTTAAGCAGATGGCAGTTCTGGATAACCCAGTGCATTAACACAGGTCTCCTGACAAATGCTGCTATTTCAGGTAGCGCTGATGAGGACATCTGCATACAGGATTCTGGTACAGTATGTCCCACATAGATTTGGCAGAGAGTTTATCACAAAGGATATGCAGCATGCTGCTAGGATTGGCAAATGAGAATTTTGAAGCTGTCATGATAGCATAGATATGATCATGCTACTCATTCAGTTGTCCCCAGTCAGCATTAATGTAATGCAAAAATGTTTGTGTGTGTGTGTATATATATATATATATATATGCAGTGCAGTGGAGGTTATAAAAGGTTAAAAAAATGATCCCTGTTATCTCTAAATTGACCCACAGCCTGTTGTTTGTTCACATATTTTCCTGCACTTTAAAGAATAGCATGCAATCTCCAATATACACTCATCCCAGCCATTAGCTATCTCGGTAGCCCACCTGCGAGAGCAGAAATTGTTGAAGCTAACTGTAGAGACCGACAGCAGAGGGCTGATTAGCTTGGATTCCACCTTCAGTTCTTGTTTGTGCAGTATCAGACGGCTCACAGGTGCTCACATCTATCTCTCTGTTTGAAGTGGATCACAGGGGCTTTGATCAGACACACGGTCTCGCACATGCTTCAGCACACCGACTCCATGCAGATGCTTACCATACACATGACCTCACATGGCAAGGAATGCTCTTTGTAATCACAGAGGGTCACTCGATGCCGGAGACGAAGGAAAGTGGAGCATAGAAAGTTTTATATTGCTCTTGGAATCTCTTTGAATGTCTTTTGAGGTAATGGTGTGTTGTAGATTATGTAATTGATACTTAATCAGTGGGTCATTGGTGGAAAATATAACATGTCGGAATATGAAAATGCAGACGCTTCAGCAGTCATTATGGAAAAATATTTCAGATTTTTATTACATTTTTTTTTAGAGCAAGATAATATAAAATTCTATCTATCTCAAACCAGACTTCTAATACTACCATTTTTCTTTTTCTGGTTGCATTTTATCACTTTAATTTTTTATTTTATTAAATTAATTCTTCATTTTATTTATTTAGTATATAGTCATAGCCTGTCATTAAAACATCTTCACTGGTTCTCTACATTGTTGGTTAATCTACATTTACATTTTAAAATGTAATTACATGAATGAATTTATGAATTTTACTTACTTAAAATTAGTTTAAAATTTTAAGTAAATTTCAAAGTTAGTTTTAAATTTAAACAAATTTTTAAATTAGTTGCAACATTTATTTATTTGTTATATTATTTTTTTATTTGTCAGTTTGTAAAATGTACTTGTTTTTAATTGAATAATTATTAAAGATATAATATCAGATAGATTTTAAGAAATTATGCTACATTACAAAACATAAAAGCACCAATTTAGCATGCTAAAGCATGCAATTTAGCATCATATTTACATTTTTCATCAAACACATTATGTATAATCTGTAGTTACTTACTTGTAGTGTAACTTAAAGTTAAATAAAAATTCATTTATCTGAAAAGCTTAATAACAGCTCATGTTAACATTTGAGGGCTTTTTTCTGGCTATTTCTTTTCTGTAATAAATATAGGCTACGGATAATATCCAGTGGCTTGTCTGTTATTTTATTACTATAATATTATTGAAATATTTGAGCTTTTGAAGCATTTAGTTATTGTGGATCAGTGGTCACTGTGGTTCAGATATCCCATATTATGAGAAATACATTAAACCTGTTGGGTCACTTTAGGGCTGAGAGAGGAAGTCTGAATGTATATTATGTTATGGAACTGCAAAGCCTTCACAGTGCACTGCAAATTTAATGAGCACCATTTCCAATGACAAGGGGGCAATCACATGAGGAAACCGGAGGTAATTTGGGCAAAAACCGCTTGTTAAATGAAGTGGAGTGCCTACATGGCTGTACTAGCTGTACACACAGTGGCTTTAGAGAGTCATTAGGCTAGTTTCTGGGACCGTTCCTCATCCTGGCTGTAATGAAGTGCAGCATAAGGGTATTACCTGCTCCACCTGAGGAGCCTGGATTACTGGGATTGCTGATACTGCACAATGAAACTAGCCCAGGGCAAATCTGAATGCTTTATTTATAGAAGATACATTGCTGGCCGTTTTTAACATTTCAGACTGCCTGAGCTGCTACTGAGAGCTCTGTTAAAGCGTGCAGTTAAACTGATTTGTCTTCACTCCATTCGTGAGACTCTTTCAACAGACCATGTTTGGTTGTTTTTGTTCAGAGATTCGAGCCCAACTGGTGGAACAGCAGAAATGTCTGGAGCAGCAGACGGACATGAGGGTCCAGCTCCTTCAGGACCTCCAGGACTTCTTCCGCAAGAAGTCAGAGATCGAGATGGAGTACTCACGCAACCTGGAGAAGCTCGCCGAGCGCTTCATGGCCAAGACCAGGAGTACAAAGGACCATCAGCAATATAAGTGAGTGTTAAATGAGTGTTGAATACTACAGTAGCAACTCTTTTGTGGTTTGAATTTAGAACTTCTTGGTTTACAAATGATGCTTTCTTTTATTCAAAATATGAAAACATGTTTATATATATGTGTATATATTTTTGTTTGTATGAAGTATTTTTAATTATTTGGAAAAAAAATTCTTAGTAGTATACTTTTGTTTTTAAATAATAATTAATACTAGTATGGTGAAATGATTAATTGCGATTTAATCATATCAAAAATAAATGTTTTTGTTAAAACAATATAGAAGTGTGCACTGTATATATTTAATATGTATAAATTAGTGCTGTCAAACGATTAAACACAATTAATCGCATCCAAAATAAAAGATTTTCTTTACATAATAGTTTTGTATGTACTGTGTATATTTATTAAGTTTATATATAAATACAAAAACCTGCATGTATATATTTAATGAAAATATGTTAAAAAATAAATATATAAATGCATTTACATATAAATACTTTAATACTTATAAAATACATATATATTATTCAAATATTTTCAAAATATATACTGAATGTGTATTTATATACATAGTAAACACACACAGTACACATGCTTGTAAGCAAAACATTTATTTTGGATGAAATTAATCGTTTGACAGCACAAATATATTTATTTACACTACAGATATATATTTACTCTTACTATATATATTTAAACTGTTTTACCATCATCTACTTATAAAACATCTCTGTAATGTAAATATACAGTGTATATAATACAATATATGAATAAAAATATACCTTTTTTATGTTTTAGATGAATTTTTTTATTTGTATTAGCTTACACTGTAAAAAAAAAAATAAAAAAAAATAAAAAACTGTAAAAATGGTTAATGGAAAATTCAATTTGCAATACAATATGATTTACAGGGGGAAACTGTAAATTGAAGTTCCCAGAATTCCCTGCATTGCATTAAAATTTTTGTTTAAATTTTATGTTTTTCTTTGGAATAACTATGTTTTATTAGGGTTGTATGTTACATGTTATGTTGTTAAATTAATGCTTATTGCATATTCCAGTTTCTTACCATGATGGTGTTAAGTGTTTGTGTGAATGACACTTAGCATCTTCTATTTATGTTCATATTTAAAAGCTGCTTGTGATGGTCTTTGGTTCATCATGTGACTTTCTCATCATCGCCTACATTTGGTGGTTATCAGTGCATTTCAAAACAGATACAAAACAGATATCAGTACTTTAATGTGTTGGTATAATAACATATCATTTAATGGAAATACTGTATTTCATTGTAATTTTAGCTTAAAACGGTAAAACCAAAATGACATTACCGTGTTTTTTATGGTAGAATTCTGGCAACCACAAATGTATAGGTTACCTCTCTCAGTGACCTTACAATGAATCCTCATTTCTTATCTATTACCATTCTGTGTCACTTATATTTTACTGCTGATTTATTCTTAGTGTAATGCACTGTGACAAGCATGAACCATGATCATGCTCTCATTATACCAGAAGAGTCGCTGGCTGGAAAAGACAGTCTCTATATAATGTTGTTACAAAAACTGTGTTGTTACAAAAAATTGAGTGTGTTTGCTTTTTACTTCTGTAAATACACCAAATGCTGGTTTAAGAGCTCTAAATGAGTCCAGCAGCTGTGAGCACAACCGGAGGCAGTGGAGAATCTCAGTCGTGGCGCTTGTGGTTTATGTGGCCTGTCGGCTTGAGAACAGAATAAAGATACTTGACAAAACTAACTAACGTATTCTTAAACACAAGACTGAAACTTGCCATTCACAGATGCAGAAGTACAGAAGGGTTTGGGTTACAGTGTGATGTGACGCAACTAATTAGTTTTTGTCTTTAGGAGATTATAAATCATAAAATGCTGATGTTTTAAAGCCAGCTTAGTTTAGCTCCATGCTGGATTAATTAGCATCAGAATGAGCTCACAGATTTGTCTGTAATTAACTGGGATATTCGCATCCCAGAGTTGTTCGACCGTTTCAATTTCGGAAGCATTTCGAGGTATTATACCAGGTCTCTTAGCTAAACTTGGACTCTTCTGTAACCGCAGGGCTTCAGTGAAGTGGTCCAGACCGTAATCTGCGACTGTATCCCATTTTGTTCCATAGTCCAGAGGTCTGGCCCGATGTCTGACCGATGGCGTCGAGATGAGGCCAGCTGAGCCAAGGCAGAGGGTGCGCTTTAACCCTTTGTTGAAGTTGGCCGGATATATGTGGTCAGCAGAATTCTGCAAAAACCAGTGAGAGGAAAGATTAAGCTGCTGTTTGTCAAGAAACACAGTTTACTCTACCTGTGGGATTGTTATCACAGAATCTGTCTTCTCAATGGCACTATAGGAGCATCTCGGGTGACTCTCACAGCAAAGTGTGATGGATCGGGCCTGAAGTTTCGAGACCAGAGAGATGCGGTCGCATTACAAATACATAGCTTGTTTGTTTCTAACCAGAAGTTTCCATTTTAGAGTCTCTTGTTTGGTAGTAAAGATTTGATTTGTGACTTCTGTGTTGGATTATGGCTAGAAGAATGCAATGAATAGAATTGACCACATGATGTAATTTAGCTACAAAGAAAGTACTAGGAGGATGAATCTGAGAATCTAGCGAATATCGCATCATATTGCATAGCCATGACAGTAAGAACTTTTATTTTGTTACAAAAAACATTTCATTTTAAATACATGCTGTTGTTTGGAACTTTCTATTTATAATAGAATCCTGAAAAACTGTTTCCACACTTTTCAACACTGATAATATTAAGAATCGCTTCAAATCAGCATATTAATATGATTTCTGCAGAATCATGTGATACTTAAGACTAGCACAACAATGCTGGAAATGTAACTTTGACATCAGTATGATTACATTATAAAATATATTTGAATAGAATGGTTATTTTAATTTTTCACTAGTTTTCACTGTATTTTTAAGACTAGGAAAAAATTACTTTAAAATAGCAAAGTACATGTCAATTGTCATGATGCTACAACTGCAGTAGCTCATATATTTGCATTATATCAGCCCTATAGTTATAGATGTTGTTTAATATTAAGTAGTTGTCCAGTGGCTTCTATCCATATTAGTATCACTACAAGACAGTGTTTTGTGAGCTATGTGGTTAAACCTTTCCCAGATGACCCGGTCGTCGTGGCGACACATCGACTGGTGCTTAGTTTAGTGCACGTGTTTGTCGAGCTAACAGACATCACATACTGTTTGCTCAGGGAGGCTGCTGGACTCAAGATGGGAATAATTTCATTATATGCATCATCCAGTTACCACTCCTCGGACACCAGATTTCCTTAGCAGATGCGTTTTAGACAAATAGACCTTCCACAAGGACACATCCCCTCTAGAAAACTGAGTTTAAGTGCCTATATGTTATATTATAAATCTTCTGTAGGAAACTGAATTCAAGTGCTTTTTCTTTTTTTTAGCCTATGTCTTTTGGTTGCATGTCTAAAATGACATGAAATGCGCTTAAGATTTATGCTCTGCCCCACTAAGGTTGATATCACTTGTCTGTGATTGAACCTTCATGCGCATTCATTTGATGACCTTGTTGTAGGATGCCAAACCCTCCAGTTATGCGCTCTAGTTTGCTCTGGCACTTCACAATCGATGAGCTGTCAATGTAATGTTTGCGATCTAAGGGATGTTTACACCAGCACCGAATGAAGCTCCTCTGGCTACAGTGTTGATGTAGTTACTGCATCACTTGTGTTTATGCCACTGCTCATGATCTGTTGGGTTATTTTGATATCAGCAGATTTTACCAAGTCAGATTCATTTGGATAATTGCCACCATTGTAGCTGCTGTATGCTTACACCTAGGAAGTGGAACTTGAATAAAAGATGCTGTCTTTGAAAATGTAAAGTTTTGTAATGACTTTCCTGTGGTGGTGAGTTGCAGCGATCTTGCTACTATTAATTTTGTAAGACTTATTTTGTCAAAGATGCAAGCTGTGAGGTGATCACTGTTGGTCATTTAAAGAGGTGGTTGCTTGGGGGCCAGTTGTTATTTAGTCTTGTCTGAGCAGTACTACTGATTTACTGCAGCCTTTAATGGTGCAGCTGACTCTCTGATCTCAGCAACACTGGCAGTTTTTGTATCAGTCCTGATTAGTCACATGCTTTCCAAATTAACTCATCATGCATTACGATTACCCAGCGTGACAACTTCCTCTCCAGTCATCATCACTCCTGTTTGACCTACCCTGGCAGTGAGCTAATAGACTCCATGATTCAAGTGAATCTCTGTGATGGAGCTGTATTGTAAACAGTTCAGTAAACTTTCTACACTTACCTTAGAGATACCATGCATTTTGCACTTCCTCAACTATTACTCATCAAAGATTTTTTTGTTCATATATTTTGTATTTCTGTTTTTTCAATTTAATTTTTGCGGATTTTAGTTTCTTTTTGTATTTTTTTTTTTTTTACATTTATATTTTCATTTAAAAAGTCATTAAAAGGTAGATTTTAAACATTTTTATTTAGTAGTTTTAATTTATTTAGTTTGTTATTTTACTGCTTCATGTTAAACATGCACGTCACGCATATTATTATACATTTTATTATTTTGAAATTAATTATCTATATACACTATTTATTTAATTTTATGTATATGTTTTAATTAATATAAATATTAAAATAATTAATATTTTATATTATGTTATGACACACACACACACACACACACACACACAAACCCACACATAAAGTAGTGAATTGATTTATTAAATACACAAATAGGTTCTGGATAAAGGATGTCATATTCCCATTGGGTATAATTTAAAAATTCTTTGTAATAAATAAATTATGTAAAAAATGCCTTAATATTGTAAAATGTGATCTTTCACACTGTTATTTCCAATTGTGAGGTAGAAGTGGTCTCTTATCATCCACACCGCTCGACACCAGCCATATCTTGACCTTGTGACTTAAGTATTGCTATTTTTTTTTGTACATTTCAATGCTCAATAAGATATTTTTTGCTACTTCACGAATACTAATCACGTGTTCACCTTCAGCTTCCTGACAACCCAGCTTGACTCTGCCAAATTCTTAACATGCAGTACACACTTGATGCGAGAGGAGAGCCGAGTGCGTGCTCAAGAGGCTGAGACAGTCTTGTGAAAGGATTTACAGTAATTGCAGACTGACAGAAAGTGCACAGGCTCCCATAATTCTCCCTGCAGTCTGAATCCCCGGTGTGTTCATATTGCGACCATGCATCTTTAGGCTTTTAGCTCAATTAGATTATCCATTTGATCCAGTCTCACATAGATGACTGATCCTTCTACCCCTTCTAAACAGGCCGGATACTCCAAGGAATGTCTATCATCTTAGAGACTTAAGGATTTCATGTGTTTCCTGTTTTTGTAGAGCAATATTAAGGTTAAAAACTAGATGTATCAGCTCAGCTGGTGCGGATGCACTTCCATTGGATGTCATCAGGCCACTGACCTTCACCTGCAGTGATGAAATGCATTGCCTGTTTTGCAGTGAGGGTTAAGGAGGGAAACAGAGATGAAAAAAATGATTCCTTGCTTACATCCAAATCTTTATCAGATGCCAGTATCACCTCCTCCTCAAGTGCAACACTTTTTTTTTTTTTGTAATACTTGACATAGTAGTAGAGCTTTCTTGTACTATTGCTCATATTTTGGAGCTTGCTCTAGAATATAGACTGCAAGACTTTAATATTTTCTGCTCCATGTCATAAAGGTAATTTGCATTAATACTTTTTTAGAAGAACAAGTGTCTGGAAGGATACAAAAAGAACTAAATGAAGGAGAATTGTAAATAGAGGAAAACAATACAATTTGATTGCAGATTAAAAGTAATAGATACATTTAATAGCGTGATTTTTCTCCAGTACTGGCCTTGTTGTTATGATGATAACTTTCTTAACAGAAGATGAGATTTTAAAAATTTCAGCTCAAATTAATATTTTGTGGTCTCATATGCTATTGTTTAAAAGTTTAGGTTTAATGTAAGATATATCTTATGCTTATTAAGGCCACATTAATTTGGGTAAAAACACTGTAAAACTGTAAGATTTATTTCGAAATAATATTATAATATAAAATAGCTGTTTTGTGTTTTATTATATTTTGAAATCTAATATATTCCTGTGATGGCAGATTTGAATTTTTCAGCATTACTCCACTCGTGTCACTTGATCCTTCAAAATTTGTAATATAATGCTCAAAAAAACATACCTTATTAATTTTAAAAACGGTTGTACTGCTTAATATTTTTTGTTTCTTTGTTTTAACATAATTTGAATAATAGAAAGTTAAAATAATACATTTTAAATTTTGTCATGTTTTTTACAGTCACTTTTCATCAGCTTAAAGCATCCTTACTAAATAAAATTGGTAATTTCTTTAAAAAACTAGCTCCCCCCAAATTTTGAACACAATTGTATTTATTTTTTAAGTAACTAGTTATTATCAAAACATAAACGGTCACATCTGAATTGTTTTTATTTTGGGTTCAATTGAAAATAAAAAAAATAAATACTACATGTAGTGTTTGTCAAATTCCAGATATGTTATGATCTGTAGAGAGTTCTGAACCAGAAACTTACTGAATGTCCCGATGTCCCAGAAACACTGTTTCACCTTGAGTCTTGGTTCTTTAGCTGTGCACAAATGCTACAAGGTATCGACTGATTATGCATGCTTAAATAGGTCATGTGTCATCAAGGGAAGAGATGAGAGGGATGTTAATGTCTGTGATCCACGTGAATGGCTCTTAAAGCATCCTGATGGGTGCTGGGAAGATGGATCTGTCTGTGGTTTTGTCCAGTTCATGAGTTAAGTGCCCAGATGGTCCTGACAGCTCGCAGACAGGAGCCTTTCATTATGTTTGATAAGTGTCTCTTTCTCACATGCAGGAAAGACCAGAATCTCCTGTCTCCGGTGAACTGCTGGTACCTGTTGCTGAACCAGGTTCGACGGGAGAGCAAGGACCATGCGACACTGAGCGACATTTATCTGAACAATGTCATCATGCGCTTCATGCAGATTAGTGAAGACTCCACACGCCTTCTGAAAAAGGTCAGAACTGTGTTCGATTACATTTTCAAGATGTGCTATCTCTTAATATGGGTCTGTCAGGAAAGTTTGAAAGTAAGTCTACGAATAAATTATTAATGCCTTAAACCATGTTGATTTGATTTTGAAATAAAAAAGCGAGTATTGTATTGAGTTTTAAAATGTGCATTTTTTTTTACCTTTATTATGATTGAACGGAGCAGAGTTGGCAGGTATTGAAGTGTGAGAGCTAGAGGGGGGTGGGATCAGGAAAGGTCTTGGAGTTAAGATTCGAACTTGGGACATCCGTAGTTTAACGGCACTGTTTGTCATAGGCGTCAATGTAAAATATGCATGATGGAAAATTAGTAGCCGATTCTAAATTGGCAGCCATTTATCACATGTACAAAAAAAGATAAATGGTAATCAAGCAGAAGATGCACAATACTGATTTAAAGTTTGAGGACAGTAATTATTATTTTTATAAATTATAAAATATAAATCATTTATTATTTAACAGTATTACCGTTTTTATACGCAAATGTTTTCAAAATTGATAAATAAAGTTTCTGCAATAAAAAAATACATGAATAAATGACTTTAAAAAACGTTAAGATATATTCAAATAGAAAAATTCTATCTATTATTTCAAAGCAAATAAACAGTTCTGATGAGCATAAGAGGCTGATCTTACTGACCACAATCCTTTGAACATTTAAGCAGATGAATAATTATACTTTCTTGGCCACCGTTGAAAATATTGTTTAATTATACTAATGTATGATAATTGTTCAGTTAGATTACACTTTATTTTAAGGTGTCCTTGTTACTGTGTAATCATACATTTAAGTACTGAGTAGTAATAATTAACTTGTACTTTCTATATTGTTAGGTTATGGATTAGTGGTTGATTTAGGGTTACTTGCATGTAATTATGCATATAATTATGCATTAATATATTTGTTATTGTAACAGTAAGTACATGTAACGTACAAGGACCCACAAAAAGAAGTGTTACCATTTTATCTATTGTTGGTGGATTGCAGTACTCACTTCACATGAAATGAAATGCTCTGCCGTTCTGGAGAATAACAACCTGGCGTTAATCAAGCCACTTCACATTTACATCATAAGACATGCAGTTATTTTTATCTATGTAATGCCAAAAAAGCTCTTTGTTAATCTAGATTGCCACTTTCTTTTTTTTTTTAACCTTCTATTGTTTTACTGTCATTCCTCCTTCCTTTTTTAGTTATTCTTCTATTCTGAAACCTATTTTTATTTCATTGCAGTTTTTATTACTTTCATGCAGTTCCTGTTTTATTTCTGGATGGGGAACTCTAAAAACAACTTTACAGCAACTGTAAGCTGTTTTAAAGCAATTGTTCACCCAACAATGGAAATTCTGCCATCGTTTACTCACCCTCATGTCGTTTCAAGTTATTCTGAGGAACACAAAAATATATTTTTATAAACATATGTCCGTGATGATTGTGGTCAAATGTTGTTTTGGACCCATCAGTCTTCACTGGACACAAGAACTATCTTTTCATTTTCTGAATATGTTTTGCAGTTATATGTTTGAAACAACATGAAGTGATTGAATGATAACAGAATATGCATTTTTGGGGGAACTATCCCTTTAAAATATGTGAAATAATACATCATAGATGAACGTAGATGGGAACATTTGGTCGAGTTACTTTCTTGTGTAATTACATTTAGGCTGCTTCTGTGCTGCAAAACCATTTTGTGATCATTTGGGGATATATACTTCTTTAAACACAACCTCTGTGTTGCCGTTGCTGTATAAAAAGGACATGAGAGACTTTTAAAGTGTACCTGTGTGTAATTAGGCCTGGCTTGAGCAAGATATGGGGCATGCGATGTTTTGTGTGGTTCGGGGTTGTTTGTGTGCCTGTATTCGCCGGTCAGATTTACGATGTGGGTCCGGCCATACGGGACCTCTGCTTCTGGGCTGTGGTTCTGTTCTGAGAAGTTCTTGAAGCCCGAGCTCTAATCATGGCCTCCTGCCTGTTGTTTGATGTCTGCGGCCCCATGACCGAGACGACGTGGCGGTCCCTTCAGAGCAGGCCACAGAAGGGGGACAACTCCCAAACAGATTATGTGCTGCCATGCATGCGAGTCACATGAGACGACCACAACAGCAAATTACAAGGCTGGAATGTAGGAGGTAAAAGTTTGGTCTCAAACAAGGGTTATTCAAAGGGCTTGACCAGCAGATAGTTATAGGGAAAAAATTATGTTCTGTCATTATTTAGTCACCTTGTTGATCATAACCAGCATGAGTTTCATTCTTTCATGGCACATAAAGATTTTGGGTGTTTTTTTTTCAAATGCAACATTGAATTGAAGCTTGAACAAGTTAAAAAAGTGCCATTAATATAACATAAAAGTGGTCTTTTTGATTCTCAAGGCCTTCTGTTTTCAACTATGTTCTCCCTATGGTTAATTATGGCTTAGCTTGAAAAATGAGCATTCAATATAAAGAAATGCACATGCCAAATACCTGAGTTTTTGCATTTTATTAATTGCAGGACTTTTTTGATCTAGAAATCCCTCCCTCCCCAATTTTATGACATTTCCATTCATTCATGATTTACTGTCTAAAAGATCTACCATTTTACTACAAATCACTCTTTATGGCGATTTCATATGTTCCAGTTTTCCAAGATTTCTTGGTTGTTCAGGCTGATTTTAAGGCTTGTTTGCATCCATATTTTTCTAAAGTTTGTTTGTGAACCATTGTTTCATATTCCAGGTCTTCTCAAGGTACATTATCTCAAAGCATTTTGTGAGAATTGAAGACTTTATTTACAGAAAAGAAATTTCAGAACAGATTCATTCACCAGATCAAATCAAATGCCTCCAAAAGACTTAAAATATAGTCTAATTCTCATATGGACCACTTTCATGGTACTTGTAAGTGTATTTGTATTGAATAATTTAATTGAAAAACTGATTTTAAGCTAACAAATACCTCTAGTTTTATTCATTTAACAGACTTTTGAAGTTTGGGCAAAAACTCTTGTGTTTTTGTGCATTTAATTTTTTTAAATGGTGAGAATGGAAAAAAAAGAATGAAATTTCAGAACAGATTCATTCACCAGATCAAACTTATCCAGTAAATGGATTTGTTCCATATATATTGCAATCTAATGCCTTCAAAAGACTTAAAATATAGTCTAATTCTCAAATAGACCACTTTCATGGTACTTTTAAACCCTAGTCTATAAAAAGTGACCAGAATTTTCCAAGAAAGTAAGTCACACGGGTTTGAAACAAGTAGATAATAGCAGATTTTCGAGTGAGCCATTCCTTGAAAATGATACCATACTGTTCTGATAGAGTCACAAAGGAAAGAGAAGCTACCCATTACATACTCTTTTATAACAAAAGAACCAGGTGTTTTCTTTAGAACGAGGTAAAAACATCCAGAGTGCAGTGGAGGCGAAGTCCAGGATGAACTTTAAAGACCTCATGATTCATGCCAGAAACTCTCAATCCTCACCACAAAGCTGATGTGTCTGTATCCCTTAAGTAAGTAGTTATATAACAAAAGCACCTCTTGCACACAGCCTCTTGCTCTCTGCTGTCTGTGTTGACACCGGAGTGGCAGAAGAGAGAGGGCAGTGGGTTGTTTCCCTTAAGGGCGCTGGATGTTGTTGGTGGGGGGCAGTCATTCACCCAGGGTGTTGAAACTACTCTTCCCTGTAATCAGTGCGCCCCGCTTCCTTTGATCACAACATCGTTTCAGTAATGAGCCACACATACAAGACAGCAAAGCCCCTCCTGTCACCTCAGCCCTCCGAGGCACAGCTGCAACAGAGAGGCAGACCTCGACTGACGTGTTAATGCCGATCACTATTATTGTTGCTCATATCTGAGGGAAGGGATTTGAACACACAGTATAAGATTTTGTTAACACTTTGTTTTACGGTTACCTATCTATTTATTTTTTAGTTGCTTATTAGTATCCATAATTCTAGAATATTAGCCATTTATTAGTGCTAATTAAGCACATATTAATGCTTTATTCTACATGACCTTTTTCCAAATACCTGTACTTATAAACTACCTTACTAACTATTAATAAGCAGCAAAATGACATTTTTTGAGGGAGAAGTTGTAGTTAATAGTTATCAAGTACCAATTCCAAAGTGTTACAAATATGTATATATTTTTTCATATTGGTCAACATCGGATGTATATTTGATTATGTATGCTCATTTGCCTTTTTTATATTTACCTTAATAATAACACTGTTCAATTTAATATTTAGCAAACAAAATAACACTATTACATGTTTTATCAATCTGAGCAAATAGCAAAATAAATCTAAATTTTTCATACCATTGTGATACTTTAATTCACTTTAAGGCGAGTTATTGTTTTTTTTTTAATCAGAGTTAAATATATATAGCATTAATATTAATAGCCGTTTATTTGTTATCAGCCATAACATATAGTTATTATTGGTATCAGCCACAACTGTAATAATTGTAAATTATTAAAATATGTGATCTTTGTATGTGTGCATCTTTTACAGTTAGCTGTTGAAGATGTTTCCATTAACTTTATTTTCTTAAATGTTAGAAAAGTAAGATTAATCTGCTCTGGAGATACAGTTCTCTACTGTTCAGTAAAGTCGTTTATAATTTAACAAAATAAATAAATAAACACTGTTCTTTTAAACTAATAATAATCAAAGAATCCTAGAAAAACATCACAATTTCCACAAAAAAATTTAGCAACAGAACTGTTCTCAACATTGATAATAGTAAAAAATAGATCTTGATCAGCAAATCGGCATATTAGAATAATTTCTGACAATTGTTTGACACAGAAGTCTGGTGTAATAGTTGCTAAAATTACAAATATTAATTGTAAAAAATATTACTCAATATTACCGTATTTTTATCAAATAAATGCAGCTATGTTGAGCATAAGAGACTTTTTATACAAAAACATTTAACATTTTCCATTTAAATGCAAAAAAACAATTATTGAAGGATCTGTGATGTGCTTTTTTCATACAGCTGTGCATCCAACCATCACTGGAGCACATGTACAATGAAGAATTCCATCATGGTTGGGCAGATTTAATTTTTTTTGCATTATTTATACGACATGCTGTTTTTAAACACTTTTAGGTTATTTATGGAGTCCTAGGTAGTTTTTGAAGACTCCCAGAGGCTGCACTCAGAGGACATGTTTGTTCTTCTAAAAGTCATCATTTGTTTCCCTGTCAGTACGTTACAAAAGTTCCTTTTTAATGAAATTCCTCTTTACTAATTCCATACCTTGTATTTTGCTAGTAGTGATGCACAGTTTTTGAGGATAAATCCCACTGTAAGAGCCCTGATGTTAATTTGCAGTGTAGTAAAGCTGTCTATAACAGTCACGCATGATAAATGGCACTTTATTCAGTACCTCTGTGGCCATGCAATATGCCACAAAGTCTATAAACACCTCACTGTTTCTGACATGACTGGCTTCATCATGGCTCCTGCACATGCTGCTGGCAGCCCTCCCATGTTTGTACCTTGAACTTTGTACATTTTTTAAAGGCAGATTAATTTTAATGGAAAGATGTTACCCTCTATACCTAGAGGCTTTATATGGTTATATATAGTCAGCTAGCAGATAGTAGTGCTACAATGATATAACTTCTCATGTAAAGACCCAGCTTCTAAGCTGCAAAGTCTATTGCCATGTTTCCATCCAGCTATTAATATGACATATTAACATAATTTAAATTATATAAGAATTTTGTTAAATTGAGCTTTCACATTGATTTGGCAAGGGGTTTTCCAAAAATGCATGCTTTAAGGAAAATACCTGCTATTTATATACGTTTATATATTTAGAAGACACGTATATCTAAAGTGACATAACACATTTATTTTATTTTGTTTATTTATTTATTTTTGCTTCTTAATTCAGCTTCAGTTTTTGAATTGACATTCTTTTTTTGCAAATCTAAATGGTGCAAAACCCTACCTCCCACGTTCCTTTGCTCTATTGCCAGCCTGCTTGATTGCTCTCAAAATATCCTGAGCCACCCTGGCTCTCTATGTACTGAACCGTGGCTGTCAGTTTTGACCATCGGCTGGAAACAGTTATGTAAAAGGCAGAACTGGCTGGTGTTAGATGAGCCTGAGAGGAAGCCTGATTAAAGTCAGAGTTTTGGCATGGCACGTGAATCATCTCTCCAGGCCTGTTTGTGTCTGCATGCCCAGATGCTGCCGGTACTGTACAGTATGATGAGTCACGTATGATGAACTTCACATTTAGCGCAGACTTGTGTGCCTCTGAGATCCAGAGGGTGTGTTGAAGCACACGCTTAAACACACACACACTTACACACACACTCACACAGCTGTCGGCTCTTGTGTTTGCTCTTGAGAGGTTGAGTGTGGAACAACAGTGTGGGTGTTTGAAGATCTTATAGCTAAATTATTTTGACTCTTGACCTCCACACAACATGTGTGACCTCTTTTCCTTGCATTCTAGATACAACTGAGTTCAATTAAATGGCAAATGGCTGAAAAAGTGAAAGTATGAAAGCGCCAATCTTACATAGCTTATAAAGATCATGTCTAGGGGATATTTCACACTTAAATAATAATAATAATAATAATAATAATAATAATTAGATTTAGTTTTTTTTTTTATTCAGTTTAAAAACTCAGTTTAAAATAAATTTTGTGTATATGTATATATACATATATATTTGAGTGTTGATATATATATATATATACACGCACTCGAGATTTACACTCTTTTTTTTGTCTTTTTTTATTAAATGTGAATATTTACTTAATAGTATTACATTTCAATGTTTTATTATTAAAAGGTGAACACATATGTTTATATATATATATATAATATTATAATTTCAATTATATTTTATTTTAATATTTTATTTAAATATGATGCCTATTTTCTTATTATTATTATTATTTATTTTATTATTATTTGTATTTTTCATGAAAATAATGTTGCATGAATCCAGTCACTTTTTTTGCAAAAGATCGTTGGGATGGAAATTTCATTTTAAATATGAGACCGTAGCATTTCTTGTGATGTTGGTTAACAATGATATTCAGTCTTCTGGCAGACTACAAAAAAAATCACCATAAGAAAAATGGTTAAAGTCGGAACCACATTCTGATGATGAATGGATGCATACTCAACATTTATATTATGGCAAGACTCACTTTCTCTCTGAAGTACTAAACAGAGTCTAAAAGACCAAATGTGGACCGAGTGCATTAAACCCATGCGGCCAGATTTTCATTCAGTTGTTAGGATAGATACATGTAATGTATTTTGGATTATGAAGGTAATAGTGCCATGCCACAGTTACTGTAGAAGGAATAGAAATATATGTCCGTGATTTTTTTTTTATTAATTAATAAATATCTACATCTTGTAATTAGCCTATATAATTTATAGGACTGGTGAAATTAATTAAATAAATTGAATGAATGAATGAATATCTAAATAAATACATTTTAATAATGTATTGTAAATAAACCCACATAACCTAAAGTGATAATAGAATCTCCAGGTCCTTTCAAATTCATGGATTGAGTATAATTTAGTTTGAAGGACACTGTGGCCTCTGAAGATTGACTGCAGGTCTGTATCAGAAGGATTTGCTCATAGCACCCTTGAGCACTGGGATGTTGGAAAGGCTTGTGGAATCAGATTAGTAGAGATATAATTGGGTTAGCGTGAATCTTGAGTGGCCTGCGAGACAGAAAGATCAGGTAATCCACACAAGCTGCAAAAGTTGAAGCAAACAGTTGATCAGCAAGCCTTAAGTGTGAAGATTGTGTACTCGCATACAAATTCCTGAACATTTACGAACACATACAGTTCTAATCAAACACTGTCAGTAGCCAAGTTTCCATCCAGTTTTTACGCCGTTTTATCGACAAAGAGAATTTGCGGGAATTTTTAATTTTTTTTGTCTCCAGGCTGTTTCCATCCAACAGGCCTATTACTAATCAGATGGTGTGCGTGATGACGTCATTCTTAAAAAAAAAAAACAGTTGTCGCCTAAGTTTTGGTGTATCGCAAAAAAATTGCCCTTAAGCTGTTTCTATACATAATTTCACCGACTGCGCAAATATTTTGTTCTTCATAATTCTCATTCATAAGCAGGTGCAGTTGTTGTTGATTTTTTATTTTTTTTTTCTTTTCTTTTGTTGTTTTCCTGATTTAGTTTTATTAGACTGTATTGGAAATAGGAATGTTAATTTAGGTTATTTTATTATTAACCGCCAAGATTATGCTAAAGTAAATAAAATTTAAATTGATACATGGCTGTGACCCATTAAAAATAGCTTCATTTGTTTCCAGGAATTAATTTTATACAAGCAAAAAGCTGCATAAACAGAACATGAGGATTCACATCACATCACGCGCAAAGCTTGTGCGAACAGAGAAAAAACATAAGCTATAAAAGAAAAAATTTATGTTTGAAAGGTAACTCGTCTTTTTACTATAACATTTTAGATGCAATAATATAAATATGATTTAATGCGCTTTTGAAAGGCTAAGGTGCTTTGACACAAGCAACACCACGAACACGGACGCTACCAATAGGCTAATTTTGTCATGTGACACTGCATTTATTTGCGTTAAAGCCCTTCTTCTCGCCAAAAGGTGTTCCCAAACAATTTTTTTAAATATTTGAAGTATCGATATAGAATTTATGTGCTAAAGTTTAACGGAAAAATACTGTGTCGACATTTACAAAATTCTATCGATAATTAGCATTTCCATCAGCTATATCGGTAAAATATTTGAAGCGCTAAATATTTTTCTAAATATTTTTTTCCAAGGCAAAAACACCTTGAATGGAAACTTAGCTAGTGATGTTAATGTGATTTGATAGCTGATGCCTCTTCTTTCTTTTTATTTCTCTCTCTCCTCAGAGTAAAGAAATCACCTTTCAAATGCAAGAGGATTTGATGAAAGTTCTCAACGAGCTCTACACGGTAAGTGTCGTGATGATAACTCTTCTCTCATTGACAGCTATGTGTTGTGAGCTGTGATAGCCCATCTCTTGTGAGAACAGAAATACTTGGTATTTCATGCCTATACCTCTCTCTAGGTTGCACCCAAGAGTGTACTATGGTAAAAGACACATAAAAATCACCTATAATTCACATACTTTCCTCATCTCTGACCTTGGTAGATTACGATGTTTGCACCAATAATCAATAGTTAATTCTCAGACTTTAATTTCAGCTGTCAGCCCCACTGCAATCGCTCAGAGGATTCATGTGTCCTTTGGGTCCCCAGTGGTCTTAATAAGATGCTAATGTATTCCCAGGTCTAAAAACACCTGCAGACTGGGGACTTGTCCTCCGTGTGCTTATTTGTTCACAAAGTTCAAAGTCGCATAATATGTGTTTTATGTAAAAAAAAAATTTTTGCTTTGTACTTTAACATGTCTAAACCGATTAAAAGGATTTGGAAAAAGTGAAAATTAAGAGAGTAATGTTGTGAAATAGTATTATGATTTCATATTGTAAGGTGTAATTTATTCCTGTGATGGCAAAGCATTATTAATCTAGTCTTCAGTGTCACATGATCTTTTAGAAATATTCTTAATATGCCAAGTTGTTCTCAAGAAAAAAATCTTAATATATAAAATATATGTGTGTGTGTATATATTTTATATATTAAGAATGTGTTTTTTTCTGTTTGCATGTGTTTTCTGAAGTTTGCAGTGCGTTGACCTCTCTCAGCCACCATATATATATATATATATATATATATATAGTCAACATTTGCTTCAAATGCATTTTCATTAAAGTTGCCCTAAAAGCTAAAAGCAATACGTATTCTTTAATGTTGACTACTGTGTGTGTGTGTGTGTATATATATATATATATATATATATACATATATGTTATTTCTACAATAAAATTCAACTTCAAATAAATGCTGTTTTTTTTTTTTATTAATTAAAGAATCATAAAATTATAAATAAACAGTTTTTAACAGTGATAGTAATAAGATTTTTTTTTTCTTGACAACAACTTAACAATATTTCTGAAAGATTAGAGCAATAATGCTTTGCCATCACAGGAATGTATATACAGTATATATATATATATATATATATAATTAAAAAAAAAAAAATCATTTTAAAAAATATATTTTAATATTTAATTTAAACTTTGCTGAATTAAAGTGTTAATTTCTGGCTTCAGACATTTGAATAATAGTGTATGACTAAGCCAAACTGGTTTTAATTAGAAATGTTGATTAGATCTTTTTTCTTAATTTGTATTCTCCCATCATAAGAACCCATCGAGAAAATCAATCCCAGATTTTCTGAATGTTTGATCTTGTAATCACTCTGCACACCACAGCATCCTTTTGATCATTGTAGAAATATATCATTCCCATTTGACCTGAATTACCCTTCGGGAGGGAAACACTCTTGTGGGACCGTTGCATCAGAAACCCTCCACGCAACCACAGCCAGTAAAATAACAGGTCTGGTGCAACTCTAAAATTGGTCCTTCTAAAACCAGCAGAAATGTAAACAGAGTTCCAGACCAGTAAGTGGAGAGCGGGGCCCATGGTTTGGTCTGCCATCCCAGCCATGTGTCTAATTATACAGCCGTGGACAGCAGTGCACTGTGCTTCTCCGACTGTACATATTCATGAACAATATTTAGTTTGGTACGCGTTTTATAGTCTTTTGAGGCCCTTTGAGGCTTTACTGTACCATGAATTATAATGCTGCGTGACTGCCGCTGTGATTATGGCCTGGACTGACCCGGTGTTCGGGGTCTAATCATGAAGGGGTCCTTGTAATCAGCTTGGTGCTCAGTCACCATTGATTGAGGAGAAGGCAGGCTGATGAGCAGAGCTTAGCAGTTTAGCATTAGCGCCAGGCTTCGCAAGAGTGCACAAGACACAAAAACATTACAATCATATTTACAAAATTGTTAAAGGTTCAATTTTGTTCGACCTAATTAAGCGTTAGCATGTGTTTCTAAAAGACCGACAGCAGCTGTAATTGTATGCTAATGCTCATTTAAGTTTGGAGAATAAAACAAATGACTTATCCTAAACTATATACTCATCCTCGTGTCAGTCCTAATATGTGTGACTGAATTTATTTTGTGGAACGTAAAAGAGATATTTTGAAGAACCGTTTCGGTCGTATTGAACTTGCATGGCCAGTGAGTACAATATTAGTTTATAGGATCTGAAAGTGTTTAGTCATCAGTATTCTTTAAAATATCTTTTTATGTGTGTGTTCCACTAAGAAAAGAAATGCAAAAGCTATGTTTGCTAGGAATATTATTTTAGTTTCTTAATGGTTGTACTAAACATTTTTGCCTGACAGGATGTAAAATTACCAATCACAATGTATTAAGTAATGGATCCAAGCCATATCCACTGTTATTTTAGTATTAATTATTTATGCTACTGTTACAGTATATATTAGTACTTTAGTATTTTTAGTATAGTTTTATTGTTTTAATAACTTTTTTAAATTTTTATTTTATAAAATATTTTTCATTATTTAATATTTTCAGCCTTTTATTTATTTTTTCAGTTTTAGTGCTAGAAATTTTAATTCTTTATATTAAATTACTTTATATTAAATTACTAGTTTAATTTAAGTTCAACATTTCTCATTCGCTAGGTTTTTTAATTTACATTTTTAACAACGTTTTATTTCAACTTTAAATCACTGATTTAGCGATATTAGTTTTAGGTAAAAAATGTCATATCATAGAGGCCTACTCACTGAGAATAATTCACAAAAAACACTAAAGTGCTGTCTACCTTCAAAACTTGTACTTTCTCCAAGAACTGAAATTTCATACATTTGTAGGAAAAGCAAGTCTGGATCTGCTGTGTGCAGTGTTCAATCATGGCGTGCCGATGTTACATCAATTACAGCGCGACAAAGCTTTTAGAGTCAATTAAGCGCTCACTCTTTGTGAAGAGTTTGACATCGTAGGCATAATTAGTTTGTTAGTATAGGCTCATATGTTCTGAGTCACATCCTAATGCTCGTTATAAAATTCATCTGGATATGACTAATAGCCACCTAACCAAAACAATGACTCAAACTGTCTGAAGCAGCGCTTGCTATTATGTGGCACATTCACTTTTCAATAATTGGATTTCTTCACGGGGGTTTAGCAGTCTATAATGTGTGCTTTATATGAAAATGGCTTTGTGTTTCATGAAAGAAGCTGAGTAAGATACAATATATTAGATGAAACTACCGATTCTGTTTTAAAATGACTGCAGTTACTAGCGTTTTTCTTTCTTTCATGGTAAAATAAAAGCTCTGTCATGGCTCATTAAAAATCTAGTAGTTAATTTGGTTACTCTTTGAAAATTCTTATTTTAACTTAAATGCAAATGAAGGTATTAGCAAATTCTGCATTTATTTTTTCCCTTAAAACAATTTAATTGGTGCTTTTTGGCTTTATGTAACAAAAGAAAGTTTCTCTGAAGAAGACCCGAATTGATTTGTGTCAAGTGAGAGGATGAAGGTGTTTTGCTCAGACGAGCAGCTGCTGCACCTCTCTAGAGCTCATCTGACTGCTGTTGAACTTTGACCTCTGAACTCTGGGTCTCGCAGGTGATGAAAACCTACCATATGTATCACACGGAGAGCATCAGTGCCGAGAGCAAACTGAAGGAGGCTGAGAAGCAGGAGGAAAAGCAGATCGGACGTGTTGGAGATCCTGTCTTTCACATTCGACTAGAGGACAGGCACCAGAGACGGAGCTCTGTAAAGAAGATTGAGAAGATGAAGGAGAAGGTAAATAAGAAATGGTATTCAGTTGTTATAAATCATCCAAAGAATCAAGTCAGAATCAGTTTTAGGATCATAATAGATCCATATGTCTTTTGATGTAATGTTTGTCATATTGTACAAAAATGTTTTAATTAAATAAAAAAATATATATACAGTATCTCACAAAAGTGAGTACACCCCTCACATTTTTGTACATATTTTATTATATCTTTTCAAGGGA
>JAUCNO010000318.1:5489903-5501792 GCA_032353835.1 Enteromius viviparus | reverse complement strand
TTCATATTTTTAGCCTTATTATATCATATAGGACTTTAGTGGCCTGCTTTTCTCAGAATACAACCCAAAAATCATTTAAAATTATTAAAAAGAAAACACTAAAAAGCTGTGTACTTATAAAACTTTTACTTTCTCCAATAACTGACTTTATATATATAAACTTATGTTAATATTATTATATTATATTTCTTTCTTTAAATTTTCGTAAGCAAAATTTCACAGTAAATAATACCTAAATTTTAAAAAATAGACCGGAATTAATTTATTCCAAATACAATGTCTTATTTCTTTTCATTTTGTGGGAAATATGACCTATATTCCATTGTTTTAATGTTGTTTCTCATACCTACCTAAAGCACAAAAAAACATGTAATGCTAAGAACAAACAAAACTAAAGATACAATAAAATGGCAAACAACCAAAAAATAATAATTTTTGTGTATTATTGTTGTTATGATGATGCTTCAGACATGTTGTGCATGGAAGACGTGTCTGACCCCGCTTTCACAGAAATGGCTTTTTATGCTCTTAGTATATCTGTTTTCTGTTAAATCCCATGACAAATGATTTAACAGCTGTGGGATTGTTTTTTCCACGGATGCTTCCTGGAACGAGACATTGTGGGATGCTTAAAATATGGAAGTTAGAATGAGTCACTGTCTTTCGGTCAGTCAGTTGAATTAGTCGACTAAGTGGGTTTGAATGTTAGTAATACCCTAACTGATACAGGAAATGAGCACTACATGATTTTTTTTTTAGCCACATAGAGGTACGATATTAGTCCATAAATGTCTGTATAAGGATTCTTGCAGTTTATATGCTTATGTCTTCGGTGGTTTATTTTTGGAAGCATTTGTTCTCTGTCACTTCACAAGAAATCTTGAAGGAACAGACTGCATGCAGAGATAAAAGCTTTGCTTGCATGTTTTTATGTTTCAACCCGTTTTCTCAAATTCTGTCTGTTTTGCTTCTACGCTCTCTCTCTCATCAGAGGCAGGCCAAGTACTCGGAGAACAAGCTGAAGTCGATCAAAGCTCGGAACGAATACCTGCTGACGCTCGAAGCCACTAATGCTTCAATCTTCAAGTATTACATTCACGACTTGTCTGATTTAATAGACGTAAGTACCAGGGAAAGAAAAGGAGGTTCAGGGATTCTTCCAGAGATGAAGAAACTTTGTGTGACAAGTAGGACAGTTATAAATAGAGTTTGTAAGCTGACCTCAGGTCTGCTGGGACAGTTAAATATGACAAAGACTGCTGCCGTTTTCATCGGTTTCTTGGTTAAATATGCATCTTTGTCTACACCTGCTTTGATCTAAGGAAATGCATAGACTCCTCGGCAAGAGCTCCGTCAATGTTGCATTCAAATTTAAGCTCTTGAGACTTCAAATGCAGGTGTGTCTGACAGGAATGAGATGTTTTAAAAAATACACTGTGGTTAAATTGCATTCATTTCCATATCTCCAAATAACCGCACAAACCTGTTATTTAAAGACGTTTGATGAAGGCCTGATTGTCAAATGCATTAGTTTGAGAAAGAATGAGGAGCTTAACATAACGTCTTTGCAAAATGAGCTGTTAAAATATGATCCTCTGTGTAGAGGATAAGTAAGGAAAATAATGGTGGTTTAACAGAGGGTGGAAAAACCAGAGGCCTTTTCAAAAAGCTCGAGACCAATTGAAAAGTTTTTATTTTGCGTTTTGAGATTTAACTGGATTATTTGTGTTTTTAAAATTTCATTTTTAATTTGTTGTCATGATTCTCACCTTTTTATAGTTGAGAATACTAAATCATCAATTTTTTTGTACCCCCCTTTTGTTATTTTATATGAACAGGCTGTTGTCCTATTTTTGTAGTAAGGTACTGTATGTCCTCCAGCTTCTGAATATGGCAAAACATTTTTATCATGAATGGCAAAGGAAGTGGCATCCAGCCCTAAAACCCAGTTTTCTGTGAATCAGGCTGTCTGAGAGACTCTTTTAGGTCAACTACTGTACAGTATGTACCCTTTTCACGTTTCGCCCGGCTGATCACTACTTCTTCAAAATTCTACCGCCTGAATCATTGTTAAATCCTCTCAGCATCATTTATTTATAAACTGAATATCCAGCAATATGAATTTCATCTATGAAACAAAAAACTCTGAGGGGAGCTGGCAGTGTTTTGGTGATCTTATATGCATGCACAGTCAGTTTTTCAGATATTTCTTTGAAAGAGAAAGAACTTGACCTTGTCTGGTTAAAATTTGATCTTGTATAAGGATGTTTTTGCCCCTGCGTATTGCTAACAAACTAGGGGGTACATCTGGATGGGCTCCTTATTACAGATCTTATTGATACAAACTGTCACTAGACTTCACATACTTGCGTTAAATAGGTGCAATGCTACTACGCTTTATTAAAATGTAAGTTAAATGACTGCTTATGCTGCTTTTAATTCACATTTCATAATTAAAAACGTTTTTTTATATTGTTCATAACAAATTGGCGCAATTGGACACATGTTGACAGAAAATGCAGTTGATAATGTACTGTCTCTTTAAATTTCTGTTTGTGTAGATTTTGTGTATGGTTGACATGGAGTTACAACTTGCCAGAATTTGCTGCTTATTTACCTAATATATGAGTTAATAGTCTTACACTACTAGAATACATTATCCATCACTAATTGTGGGAGCCTTGCTATAATTAAATAAAAGATAAAGCATTAATTACACATCTAATGTGCATCCTTTGCTCTTCTTTTTGTTGTACTAGTGTCTAAATGCTTTTTCTCTTTGTTGCAAGTCAAGCACACCATTATTTGAATGCAGCACATATTACATAAAGAGATTCTTTGCTGATTATTAATGTTTTCTGGGATTTAACTGGCAATTTTTCTCATTTATTGGCCTCTTTTTTTTCTGGTGTAGTGTTGTGATCTGGGATATCATGCCTCTCTGAACCGTGCTCTGCGGACCTACCTCTCGGCCGAATATAACCTGGAAACGTCTCGTCATGAGGGCCTGGACATCATTGAGAACGCAGTGGACAGTCTGGACCCCCGTAGTGACCGCCAGCGCTTCATGGAAATGTACCCTACCGCTTTCTGCCCTCCTGTTAAATTTGAGTTCCAGCCACATATGGGAGATGAGGTCAGATTAAAACAAAGCCTTACACGTACATATGCACACAAACACACACAGAATAGCAACCAGACTGTTTGGTTAAGTTACATCTTAACACCATGTAAACTGAGAGGAGGTTTGTTTTCTTAACAGTCTTTTATGCTGTGGTTTTCTTTTTTTCTTTAACTGCTTGTGGCAATATTTCTAGAGAAATTTGTCTGGTAGTAGTAGCAGAAGTATTTCTATATAAAAAAAGTATTTTTATTATACATTGATTATTTACACAAAAAAGTAGGAAAATAATGGAAATATAGTTTGAGTCAACGTTGAGTTAACGTGAGACAAACAAACTTAATAATGCAAAATTCCTTAAATTTATTGCTATGATAACTGGAAGATTCTTAAATCATTGTCCAGAGACATGCAAAAAATCACTTCTTAACCCAAAGTAGTGAGATTTATTTTAATTTACCAGTTTTTACTTTATATGATATTTATAATTATTTTATTTGATATTTTTAACAATTCTTATCTTTAAATCTGTAAATTATTATTTTTAAAATTGACTGTTTTGTCATTAGCTTTGAGGGGGAAAAAACACTAATGCTCTCCCAGGATGTATTTATTTGCAATCAAATAAAATTGGGAAATATCCATATGGTATATAAAATAAAATGTATTCCTGTTGTGGCATTTCAGATTTTAATGCAGACTTCAGTGTCACGTGATCCTTTAGAAATCCTTCTAATATGTAGATTTAGCATATAAGAAACCTTTTTTAAACAGTTTTTATTTTTGTAAATACAGTGTTGCAGTAGTGCATATGATTTAAAGATGAAAATGTACTGCTTAGATTGACCCAACATCCTTCACCTTCCAACTAACCTGTAAGCAGACGTTACGTTTCATTTTAACATGCATTTCCCATGGTACATCTACCAGCCCATCCATTAACCTCACGTTAATCTTGTCTAAAGCTGTGTTAAAGCATATGAGATCATACAGGATACAGAGTGGAGAGAAGCATCTTAATGAAATTCTAAATTATATGTGGTCAGGATTGCTTCATATCCTTCCTTAATTGTGTCTCAGCTGGCAGTGTAGTGTTTGTGCTGAGTCAAATCATATTGCGTTTCTCAAGCAGCGCCAAACGGTGTTCTCTTCTATTAGAGCAGGCTCTCCAAAGGCCCGTTCACGACAAGAATGATAACTTTAACGATAGCAATCAAGATTTTGTTTAAAAATCTATTTAAATTTAAAGGAATAGCAGAGTCCACAACTGCAGAGAGGAACAATATCATTGGAATTACTTTCAAAGTGTTTTTCCCCAGCTGATTAAGAATAAAAACATTGACAGCCAATCAGAATTAGAATTGCAGAGCTGGGCTTTTCTAGAGATAGATTTAACATGAACTGTCCTTATATATTGGTTAGAGGATAATGTCTTGGGTCAGTAAAAACCCACAGTAGGTGTTTATGGGTTAATAGTGACTCTCGTGTTTTATTATTATAATTGAATATCTGTTTGTTTTCAGGTGTGTCAGATCACGGCCCAGCCTCCAGTGCAAGCAGAACTCCTCCTGAGGTTCCAGCAGCTTCAATCCCGTTTGGCCACTTTAAAGATCGAGAACGAAGAGGTAAGGTGACCTGAGCACCACCAGAAATGGTCAGGAACAAATGAAAGGTGCTTTTAAAAATAGTTGAAAATGACCACCTATACCATCACTTGTGTTCCCTTGGGCACAAAGGCTTTCCCAGAAATTCACTTTGGATTATAAAGCGTCTGCTAAATAAGCACCGCATCAGACCATCACCAGTGCTGAAGTGATTGTGTTCATTTCAGCTGATGTTGAACTGCATAATTGAATTTGAAAATCTTGTTAATAAGTTAGCCAAGTCCAGGAACGTGCATGGCGTATCTTCCTGTTGCATTAGAGCGAGACAGCTTTGCAATGTGTTTGCTTAATTGAGTTGGCAGGAGCTGATCGTAAAAGAGGCTTTGGGAGGACTTACAAGAAATAGTTTTTTTCCTCCCTGCAGAGTTTTCTCTGTCCTCTAGATAACCCGAATGACGCACAGAAAAGCTTCTCTCAGTTACACCGTCTCCCTTTTCTTCCTGCACACTGTCTTTTTCACATTTTATTATCTTTCCCTCTCCAAGACTGCATCATTTCAATCACCCCTTGAGTCGAAAGATGCTTCCGGAGAAAAAATCGCTCGGTCAGGAAGATGGAGGAGTCTGGAATAGCTTTTTGGCTTTATCGTGTCCATCTTAGATGAGCTAGTTTTATATCTGCCCTCTTCTTCTCTTATCTTCTTCCTGTTATTTCTCTGCCGTGACTCTTTCTCAGTTTTGACAGACAAAATCGCAGATTGCCACTGATTGTGTCCACTGCGTGCATTATTCTTGCGTAGATTTAACATACATTGTTAGGCAAGCATGCAGCACCAGAAACACTCGCTCCTGTGTGAATTTTGTTGCTTTAGGCAGTGGTTTTGTTGTGGATGCGCAGTCCTTGGTAGACTTTTCCAACAAAGAATGATCGCTCAACCCACTGTCAGTGTTGTTGTGGACGCTAAATGGTTCTGGACAAATGGCAAGGTAACTGAAATGTTGCAGGTTGTAGTATAAATATCATTCTCTGTTAAAAAAAAAATATATATATATAAATAAATAAAATTAAAAAAATAACAAGGTAATTGTTGGAAAGATGTGAAGAGCCTGAATGTGGTTTGAATACATAGCAGACAAAGTTCAATTTCAAATAGAGAACTTTATTAAACATATTTTTTGGATAGTGAATAGTAAAAGGAATAATATTCATTTTTCATTTGTTCACAGAATTCTATTTATTTTATGCTCTGAATAAAAAAAAAAATTCACATATTTTATAAGCCTACTTTGGACATTGATTTATGTTAAAAATACCTTTTGTCAGTAGTTTTTGACCCATTTTTTCTTTAAAAATACATATATTTGGAAATTTTGTGATTGACCAAAATTTGGAAGAATATTGAAGAATACTTTAAAAAATTGTACACAAAATTTCACAATTTCTTAAAAATAAAGTCCTTTATTTAACAACAAAACATGAGAACACAGAAAAACAAAGCTTTTATTATGATTTTATATACTTTTGACCAGAAACTAGAGGGAATGGCTATTTTAATTGACCAAACAGCATTGTTATTAGTCTTCAATATCGTCTGATTGTATATAGTATATTGTTCTATCACTAGTACTTTACATGTGCTAAATGACAGGTGTTTGTATTGACTGGACAACTGACAAGGCCGAAAGGAAGCAGAAGGATGTGAGGTCAGAGCACTTCCTGGTTTCTCCAGATGGCTTAAAGCATCTTTTGACATCGGACACAAGGTCTGTAATGAACGTGACAGGATACTGGACATAGTGTTGAGTCTTAGTCCAGCTGTTTCCTTCACTGCATTAGACGACAAAAGAAATGACTGGATGAATACTTTATTATAGTATAACCGCCGTAAACCACTCAGCTTCGCCTCATTCTCAAACACACCTTTGTCAGACACAAAGGAAGAATATGTCTGTCATTTCAAGCTTCCTGTTTTATCCTTTAATTTTTCTTCAGCAATTATCCAGCTCACAGTTCTTCCTTTTTTCCTCTCCTCTCCTCTTCTCAAGCTCGTAAATGAATAATGTAAATAGTGTTTGCTGTAAAGAGTTCTCATAGACAGTGTTATCTTTGAATCCCTCTATCTTTTTCTGCCGCCCTTCTTGCCTTCTCCAATGGATATTCTATTCACATCAGGCACTAAAACCCCACTAAGGCACTGCACAGTTCTCCGTAGGAAGTGCCTATTTGTTTTGCAGGAGATAAACCTCTGGGAGGCACATCAAACTCTGGGAGATCTGTGTCCTGCTCCTGCTTCTGCATGAAGCACTGATTGTCTGATTGCGGCCCTCTCGGCTGACTTTGTTCTGATTATCGGGCCCTTCTGTTAGTTTTAATGTTGATTGCAGCAGTGCAACAGATGTGCCAAAATATCATCTTTGTTCAGTGCCGTTTAATTCCCCCGGAGCAGCTTGTTCATCAGTCTTATAGATCAAATAGTCGAAAGAATACTGAGCAAATTGACGTTTTAAAACTAGAAAAGATGTAGTAACACTTACTGTATAATGCCACATCTTGGAGAAAAAAAAGCCAAATGTCAAATAAAGCAAGCTTTTTGTATTTAATTTTATTATAGTTTATCTTTAATTTCTATCAAGTTCATTAACAGGTTTTTTTTTTTTTTTTGCATTTAGTAATAATAACATTAATATTAACAATAACATTTTCTTTTATTGTTTAAAGAACAATATAGATATATATATAAATATAGTTTATATTTAGCATTCATGTCTTTAATTGCTTGAGGTTTAAAAAAAAAAGTTGAAGAGCTCAGGCTTTTCGATCAGTGTTAAAAATACTTGTAAAAAACCCCGTCTTAGTTTCCACATCATTTCATTTGGACTGCTTTTATGTCCTTGAAACTGAGCTCTTCCCTTCCCCCTGCACTTTCTTTACCTCTTTGTAACCTGTTTGCATTTGTTATGGCTCATCTGAAGTTGACTTTCCAAGTTAACCACATCCTACAAGACAGGTGTGGCATATCATCCATAAATGACATGCTTTTACCAAAACCAGACCACAGACAGCGTCAGGAGGCGGGTTTAAACCTGTGATCATCTCTCAGTATTTCAGTCCCTACAATAGGCCGGTGAATCACATGTAGAGCAGTGACCTGGATCCATACTGTTTTAAGCATGAGTGCTGGTTTCGTTGATTTGAAGCATGATTCAGCCTAAACATGACAATGAGAGTTAAACAAAGGACGTGATGAAACTGCCATAGTTTTATGCTGCATGGTGATACTGTGCAGTGATGTACACTGTAGTTGTGTGTACACACATTGTCTATATTTGTATGTTTTACAGTGTTTTGCACAGTGTGTGTGTGTTAGCATGTGTGAGAACGAGAGCATGTCAGCGTGAGAAAAATTTTGCTCAATTTCCGTACTGTGCAGCCTGTTTCAGCAGGTACCACATGCTACCACTGAGCGATTGCACCAGCTTTCAACATCTTTTCCCCATCTTATTTTTTTAACCTCTTGCTTTCTTCTTTTTGACATTTTATGTGATTAAATTATTAAATATTTTAATTAAAAAAAAAAAATATATATATATATATATATAAAATCTTTTTAAAATATCTTTCTCTCTAACTAAATACATTTAAATTAAATATAATGTAAATATATTTATTTTAATTAACTTTATTCATTTATTATAATTATTTTATTCTTATTATTTCTAATGATAATTTTAATCATCATTAATATAATTTTAATTGCATTAGTAAAAAAATAATACAATTAGTAATAAATAATAAAACGTGTATATAATACACTAACTATTATACATAAAACTATGTATTAAATTATGTCATATTAAACATTACAAATGTTTTATTACTATTTATTACTTATTTCTTATTTTCTCATTTTAATATCTTTTCCTTATTTATTTTTTTCATCTTGTCTTCACCTTTTTGATTTTTTGTTAGTGCTGTCAGTTGATTAAATATTGTTATAAAGTTCTTCTTATGATATGCTAATTGAATTTATCAATATTTTCTGAAAAATTATCATTAAAGCATTGAACATATCACAAAAGGTGGCTTTATATTGTTTGCGTTATTCATAACTGGTTGTAGTCCACAGCAATTTATTTTGGCATCACTTATATCCTCTTGGGATATAGTGGTACAGTTCCAGATATTTAGAACTGTATGATAATGTTGCATATCTGACACTGGAAAGTTACAGAAATGAATCCTCAAGGCCATCAAGTGAATGATGGTCCCTTAGGTCATCTTCCGCTCCTCTCGCTATAAATTGATTTCTTTGGTCTGGTGCCTTGCTCAAGGCCTGCTATTAGTCACAGAGCACATGTCAAGCAGGGACGGTCAGAGCATTTTTTTCTCTCCCTGTCTTTTATTCAGTGCTTAATGTGTTTTTCCAACACTTGTTCTGCCTGTTATCACCGACGCGCATTCTTATTAATAAATGTTGCAAGATTATCATAGAATTATGTTGAGCAATACTTAAATACACAACACTTAATTGAGCTCTTGCATTGACATGTGACTCTGACATGCCTACTAAAAATGTTGTCCTGTTTCAGATAAAGAAGACATCCGAGGCCACTCTCACTACTATCCAGGACATGGTGACCATCGAGGACTATGACGTGTCTGAATGTTTCCATCACAGCCGCTCCACTGAATCGGTCAAGTCCACCGTGTCGGAAACCTACCTCAGCAAGCCCAGCATCGCCAAGAGACGCGCCAACCAACAGGAGACAGAGCAGTTCTATTTCATGGTCAGTTGGGTCTTCATTAAATCTTTTTTATTTTTTATTATTAAATCAGTCTAAATTGTATTTTTACAATTCTGGAGCTGTGCTTTAGGTAATTTACTGTCAAATGTTTTTGGTCTCATGCTGATCTCAATCATGTCTCTTTACAGAAGTTTCGCGAGTATCTGGAGGGCAGCAATCTCATCACTAAGCTTCAGGCAAAGCATGATCTGCTTAAGAGGACCCTCGGTGATGGTATTGTGTGCTTCTCTTTGTTCCAGAGGTTCAGAACTTTGAACTGAACACACACAATGATTAAGATCATTTCTAACACATTTGGATCATAATCCTCCTGGCCAGTAGAAACCAGCAGGAAGCTGTTATGACACACAGTAGCGCTTATGTGGGTGATGCAACCTCATATTAACCTCATATTAATTAACTGTGATAGTATGGAGGATTATAATTCCCGCACCATGTATAAATCTGCTCATCATGTTGCCTCTTCATGTTTTGGAGCCCAGAGGGGCATTTCAGTTTTGTGTTGTGAGCACCGCAGACTCTGCTGTCAGGGGCCGCTGAGTGAGCGCTGTGTGGGTGGGATCAACAAAGCTGTCAGGAACCATGTTTCCTGGCCTAAAATCAACCGTGTCCGTTTTTTAAAGATTGCAGGCTGAAGTATTAACACAGATTGAAGTAGTCTGCCTGCTGCATACTGACACTTGGATGAAATAATTTTATAGCTAAACCGGTACCTGTAGCTCAAGCATAGAAATGTAGCATTTTTCTTTCAAATGTCCCAATATCCTAAAGGTGTATGTGTGTATGTCCAGACAGATGGCTGTCTGCATGTGCTTTACTGAGCATAAACGAAAGCCTACCCTGGGCCTGTTCTCATACTCTCTTTCTCTCTCTCTCTCTCTCTCTCTCTCTCTCTCTCTCTCTCTCTCTCTCTCTCTCTCACAATCTGTCTCTCACACAGGTTACCGGCCTGAGTATGCAACTACAAGGTAAAAAACATTCTCTGCCCTATTTACTTTGACTTGTTTGGTATCTTCAGAAGTGCAAAGTGTCAAATATAATATTGGCATAAGTCAAACCTTCTCTCAATGATTACAAGCAAGATGTGGCATCTATCTGTCTGTCTGTCTGTCTTTCTGTCTGTCTGTCTGTCTGTCTGTCTGTCTGTCTATCTGTCTATTCGTCTGTCTGTCTATTTATAGTTTATGTCTGCATATCTGTCATTCTATTTATGATTCTGTTGATCATTCTATTGCTCTCTCTCATACTCTGTTGTTCTGTCTGTCTGTTGTTTATTGTTATTCTCTCCGTCTGTCATCCGTCTGTCATCCGTCTGATCTGACATTCTTTTTGTCATTCATTATATCATTTTTATATCATAATTGTTTGTCATTGTATATCTCAGTCTATGTCTGCCTTTTATTTGTTTTTTTCATTCTGTCTGTCTGTTGTTCTGTCTATCCATTATTCTTTACATCATTCTATCTTATCTGTAGTTGTATCTATTATTATATCATTCTATCAATTTACAGTTGCCATTCTCTTTTAAATCTTCTGTTCTGTCAGGTCTATCACTTTGTCTGCCAATGTGTTGTTCTAGCTATCAGTTGTTTTGTCAGTCTATCATCAGTCATGTCATTCTGTTTATCAGCCTTTCTATTCGAGGTTCTATCTATCATATCATGTACTTATAGATTTTCCCTAATAGAAAAGCACTTGTGAGAGAATACATCTAAAAGTTAAAAAGATAAGAGTACATTCAGCAATAAGATCAAAACAGTAGACCAGTTGCTTATGATTTCTTAATTCAACATAGTTTAACATATATCTACAGTATACAGCGGTATTTCCCAGGGTTCCTTTCCACTAATAGTTGTCTTTACATTTAACCTCTAAGAGAAACACTGTAGGGCACAGTTTGAAAGCATATGAAAATCTCTTTTTTTGTAAGAGGGAAGGTTACTGTATTACTATAGACCCTTGGGGAGTGAACTGACTGGATTTTGATACTAAACTCAGATTTTTAAGTACAGTGGGTACAGAAAGTATTCAAACCATTCACTTTTTGTTACTTTGCAGCTATTTACTAAAATCATTTAAGTTCATTTTTCCCTCATTAGTGTACACACAGCACCCCATATTGACTAAAAAACACAGAATTGTTGACATTTTTGCAGATTTATTAAAAAAGAAAAAGGGAAATTTCACACGATCCTAAGTATTCAGACCCTTTGCTCAGTATTTGGTAGAAGCACCCTTTTGATCTAATACAGCCATGAATCTTTTTGGGAAAGATGCAACAGGTTTTTCACACCTGGATTTGGGGATCCTCTGCCATTCCTCCTTGCAGATCCTCTCCAGTTCTGTCAGGTTGAATGGT
>JAUCNO010000318.1:5458958-5489803 GCA_032353835.1 Enteromius viviparus | reverse complement strand
CTGGGGTCTGACGCTGCTGCTGTGTGTGGAAGGAGTCGCCATGCTTTACTACCCCTCCATCTCCAGGTGAACACACATTCATTACACTGCTGGGACAAATCACAGGGAATATGGTTACCTTTTGCGAACCTCATTCCTATAATAAATGAATAAAAACATATGATATGACTCCCTTTAGTGCACTGTTCAAATAATCTTTGCAAATAACATTTTAAAGATATATGTTGCGCATTTATGCAACGCTTCTCAGTAAATGCATGCAAACCTTCAATGCATCGTGAAAGTGAACGTGATCTGAGCTGACTGTGTTTGTGTCGTGAGCTGTGAGAACGGTCTTCAGCACGCCATCCCTCACTACATCACCACATACGCTCCCATGATGCTGGTGCTCCTCGTCAACCCAGCGCTGTTCACTCGCACCGTCTCTGCTGGTGAGTAAAACATCCTGAACACAAGAAGAACAACATCTTCACCTCTGAGATGAGTTTGTTTCTTCATTTGTGAAAATGTGTCTACATCAGCATCTCAGTAATGTATGTGAATGGGTGCCGTCAGAATCCGAGACCAAACAGCTGATAAAAACATCACAATAATCAACAGCTCTCCAGTCCATCAGTGAACATCTGGAGAAGACAAAAGATCAAACTCATCCAGCATTAATATGTTTTTATGTTTTTTTTACTAAAATATGAGTCCAAACTCTATAACTCCTCCTCCATTGAAAAAGTATTCTGGTCTGAATGAGGAGGGAAATCTGCGCAGATCAAACAGCATTTACAAAATAAAACATTCTTATGGATTATAAATGATGGTATTTGAGTTAAAATCATCTTAATGCTGGATTAGTTTGATCTTGTGTCTTCTCCAGATGTTCACTGATGGACTGGAGAGCTGTGGATTATTGTGATGTTTTTTACTCTCATTCTGACGGCACCCATTCACATCCATTACTGAGACACTGATCCAGAGACACATTTCTCCAGATCTGATAAAGAAGCAAACTAATTTGGATCTTGGATGACTATTCTCAGCTAATTCCACTAGTGAAAATCCATCATTTCTGCTTTAAATGTCCTGGTGCTGTTGATGACTGCTTCTGTGCTCCAGGGTCGTCCTGTATCTCTAGTAATCTGGTGTCTGTGTGTTTTACTGCAGTGACGTCTCTGCTGAAGGGTCAACAGGGGATCTACACCGAGAACGAGAGACGACTCGGATCTGAGATCAAAATACGCTTCTTTAAGATCATGCTGGTGTTCGTCATTTGGTAAGAGATTCATGTCCTTCTCTTGAAACAGTCATGAACATAAAATAGTTATCCCTGAACAAAACAGCAGAAGAAACGATGAACACATAGTCAGTGAGAACATGCTGTTTTGTGCTCTTCAGCTGGCTGCCCAACATCATCAACGAGAGTCTGCTGTTTTATCTGGAGATGCAGGAGGATGTTAAAGCAGACGATCTGAGGAATGTTCGTAATGCTGCACTCATCACGTGGTTCATAATGGTGAGGATTTGTGAAAACAAGACAAAAAACTGTCCTGTTTAACGTCTAAACATTCTTGAATCAAGATGCATTTAATTCACAAGTTAAATAGCTTAAGATATTATGTCTTGCTTTCTCGACAAATATCAAAATTTTGTTCGTTTAAGCCTTCCCTTCTGAAAAAAAACAATAGATTGGTTTTAATGGAGAGTATAATGGTGTCTGCTGGTATGTGATGGACTCTATTGGTGGGAAGATAAATCCTATTGGAAAAGTGCCTAAGACACACTACAAAAGGAATTTAGTAATGTTTTTACTGGGTAAAGTTAATGGTTTATAATGGTATTTTAATGGAAACCCTTAGAATATCTGTGATGGATTCTATTGTTTGCACAACAGCAGACGAACAGACTGATTCAATCAAGTAAGTTGTTTCTACCCTGGAACTGCTTCGTTTGATTCTAATTCGTGACCTCAATCATTCAGTTCAAGCAAATCGATTCACTAGCAGTAGCAGGGGCATGTTGTCCAGATCCAGTGACGTGTGCTCTCTATCTGGTAACTCACTTGAGCACGACTGGTTAAACTCATCTCTGTCTTCAGGGAGTCTTGAACCCTATGCAGGGCTTTCTGAACACGCTGGCGTTTCACGGCTGGACGGGGCTAAACGTGGACCTGAGCCGGCAGAGACGGCGCGAGCTGCCCTGGGACTCGGCCTCCACGTCTCTCGCTGGCGGATATACACCTGTCGCCGGATCCACGCTGCTCTACCAGAGCCATGTTCAGGAGATCAAGAAGAACCTGAGCTCTAACGGACAGCAGCAGCCCTCAGACGCCATCAGTGTCCTGTCTGAAGGTAACGGAGCGCTGCGGGAGTACAGACACACACCCGTCTACACCGGCTGCTGACGCCCACCGCCGCGTCAATGTCAAATTTTACATTTGTGAATTTTGAAATAAAATGCATGTCCAAGCTGTATTTGTACGTATAAGAAATAAACAGACTACAAGCTATAGACTTTTTGGAAAATCTCTTCTGATCCCTCAAGACTGCATTTATTTGATCTAAAATCTCGCAATTTCAAACAACTGTTTTATTATAAATATATATGTCCAGATTAAAAGACTTTTGAGGAGAATAATTATAGCCGGGTGTAGTCTACAGAAGCTGAAACTGATGAAGCAGCATGTGTCAGAATATGTCATTCTAAATGAACTGTAATCTGGATGAATCCCAAAGTTTAAAAAAATATTTCTCATAACTGTAACGCATCACAGTAATGAATTAGTTACTTGATTTTTGATTTTTGACTAAATTACCCCTTTTATAAAGTATCCTTCTTACCCATTATATGTATTTACATCATAATAACCATTAATTATGCATAATTACATTTAATAACCCCTAACTATATAGTACGTTCATGCAGTTAATTAAAACTGGTCAGTAATTAAATGTAGAATTACACCTTAAAATAAAGTATGTAGCTGATTTTTGAATCCAGATTACACAACGCCGTTACATGTATTATGTTTCTCCCCAACACTTGAGTCACATAGAACCATATGGTAAAAAGTTATGAAATTTGGCACACTGATTGAGGACATTATCAACATTAAACACACCAAATCTGGAGCATCTCACTCAAACCTTCTAGCGCCACCAGCAGTTCAAAGTTGTGCTAGTGTTAACGCTCAAAGCTTTAAACCATAAGGTCTAGAAATGATTTTTTCCTTTATTCATTGGCTTATATCATTTAAATTTGTATAATCAAAAGATTTGGCTAAACTGGTCTCTTTAGATTCAAAGCATGTAATTCATCTCATGCTGGCCATTTTGGGGAAAATACCAATTTTATAAACACATTGCCTTATAGTAATGCAAAAAATATCAAAAACAATTATACCATAACTAACTGAACTTCCTGTCTGCCATTTTGTTTTTCTTTTTTACTAGTGAGTTTAGTTATGAATTTTAATTTTGACAAAAATCTCATTTAAATGTCTTTTACTTATTGTTGCACTTAATCTAATGGTCTCTGCATATTCGGATGATTTCTGAAGAATCACGTGACACTGAAGATTGGAGTAATGATGCTGAAAATTCTGCCTCTATCAATGCAAAAATAAATAAATAAAATCCCCTCAAAGTGAAAACTAACCATGTTTTTCATTGATTATCATTTGTAAATTGACAACAGATACCACTGTTTGTGCAGTAAATCCATGTTCCTTTAGTGCGTGGTTACCAGCGTGGTTCATTTAGCAGGAAAACAGTTGTTTTAAACTAGTATAATATTTCACAAATTCTGTTATGTTTGATTAAATGCAGCTGTAGTGGGCAGAAGAGACATTTTGTAAATGCTCAAAAAGGGAAATGGTACATATATCTTACATTTATTGATAAATTACATATATTCATTTTTACAAATATTTGGCCAGTAAATGCTAAAGAATATATGTACTGCTGTGATCATCTATATTTGATATGAGAGTGGGTCTCAGCCTGTGAATTTCAGATCTGTTCTGTTTGGTTTTCAATCTATGTGAAAAAATAAATTAATTAATAAAAAAAAAAAAATTCTATGAAGATAATAAAACACTACCAAACATATAAACACAGTTGTGATAGTGATAAAAATGGAGCTGAAATGTTTACCATATTACCCTTTGTCTGTTTTTAATTAGTTTCCAATTTAAGATTTCATTCAAAGTTACTTAAAAAGCAAGACTTCATTAGATATTATGAATTACTTTATACTAGTCACTTGTTTATATACACAGTGTGTACAGAAAGTATTCAGACCCCCTTCATTTTTAAATTTATTTCTGCTATCAAACTTCATTACTCCAGTCTCTATATCTGATTATTATCATTGTTGTACACACACCTTTAATGTACACACAGCACCCCATATTGACAGAAAAACACAGAATTGTTGACATTTTTGCAGATTATTAAAAAAGAAAAATTGAAATATAATTTGGTCGTAAGTATTCATTGCTCAGTTTGCTTTAGTAGAAGCACCCTTTTGATGGAATACAGAGTCTTTTTGGGAAAAATGCAACAAGTTCTTCACACCTGGATTTAGGGATCCTCTGCCATTCCTCCTTGCAGATCCTCTCCAGTTCTGTCAGGTTGAATGGTAAACGTTGGTGGACAGCCATTTTTAGGCTGCAATGATGGTTGACTTTCTACAACTTTCTCTCATCTTCCGACTGCATCTCTGGAGCTCAGCCACAATGATCTTTTTGGGTTCTCTTCTCCCACGATAGCTCAGTTTGGCCAAGCTTTAGGAAGAGTTCTGGTCGTCCCCAACATCTGCCATTTAAGTATTATGTACACTGTGCTCTTAGGAAGCTTAAGTGCAGCAGAAATGTTTTTGTTACCTTGGCCAGATCTGTGCCTTGCCACAATTTTGTCTCTGAGCTCTTTAGGCAGTTCCTTTGACCACATGATTCTCATTTGCTCCGACATACATTAGGTGTGTTCAAGCGCATGCTGCGCTGCGCAGAGCGATCGGCGAGATTAGCTGAAAGCAGTCGGGGAGGAGCTGAAAACGGAGCCGCCAAGTCGGACAAGTTGGGGATCTCGTTGCTTTCTCAAACATGACATACTGTATCACGTGGCGTTTGCCTACTTTATTGTAGATAAACTGGAATAAGCTATGTCTGTGAAATATATTTCATAAAAATTATTGCTTAAATATGCAGCTGAATACTATAAGTAGTCTGTATGAAATAAATACACTTATGCACAAATCTAATATAAAGAATTTAGGGGAAAATGTACTGCAATCCAAAGATCGTAAACTATTTAAGAAATGGCATGCATATTGATTTGTTATGCAATTATATGGATTAAAGCACGAAACACTCTTGATCATCGTCATGTGGTGAATGTGGCCAATCATGAGAAGCTGTGACGTCATTGCAGCCTGGAGCAGTTGCTCCTGAAATGCTGCGCTGGCTGAGCAAGCCGGCTGTTCTCGAAACGCTCTCGCGTACTTTTATGCCACACGTGAGCGTCATGTGGCATCAGCGCCGGTTCAAGTCGGACAAAATTTCTAACCGGCACGCACCACTTCAAGTCAGCCGCCGATCGGACTGCGCAGCGCCGCATGAAGTCGAACTCACCTATTGTGAGCTGTAAGGTCTTATAGACAGGTGTGTGGCTTTCCTAATCAAGTCCGATCAGTATAATCAAACAAAGCTGGACTCAAATGAAGGTGTAGAGCCATCTCAAGGATGATCAGAAGAAATGGACAGCACCTGAGTTAAACATATGAGTGTCACAGCAAAGGGTCTGAATACTTAGGACCATGTGATATTTCAGTTTTTCTTTTTAAATAAATTAAAAAATGTCAACAATTCTTTGTTTTTCTGTCAATATGGGGTGTTGTGTGTACATTAATGAAGCAAAATAAACTTAAATGATTTTACCCACTGTATAACCCCTGGCCAAGGCAAGAGATTTCGTGCTTGAACATCTCTCACACTCCCACACCGCCTGCTGTTCCCAGCAGACCTGCCATTTCCATGGCCTTTGATGTGTGGTGGAAGTGAAGTTTATGAACAACACATTGGCGCAGGCAGATCACTGAACAAGGCACAATGGGAGCTTACTGCTTACCCCAAATGACCTGAAATTACATGTCCCCAACTTCATTTATTCTCCCAGAATTTTTTCGATACACTGTATATGTAAAACTCATTAGTGGTGCTTGCTCAAGCTTCCAACACATTTAAGATTAAAAGTGTATAAACATCTCTTTATAGGCCTCCCAGTCTTCCTCCTAAACCATTTGGCACACAGAGACCTAGGCCACGCTCTGTATTTAACGTTAAGCTGTTTAATGGCAATTTGGAGTCATTTGTTAAGGTACTTAAGGCTTTGGGTGCCGTACTACCTGCACTGAATACCGCCGCTTGAAGCCATAATGATCTACGGCTACTTGCTTCTACTTTACTGATCATTATGGTTGGGGAAGGTTTTATAAACAGAGCAGAAACGGAGGTGTGTGTGGGTGTGTGTACACATAAAACGAGATGACAGAGATAAAATGAGCTTCAGGCATCAGCATTCACAAAGATGCCTCAGGGCAGCATGAAAGCCTCTTAAAGGGATAGTTCACCTAAAAATATAAATATCTGTCTTGTGTTGTTAGGAATGTGAATTTTTCTCTTCTTTTGAACAGAACATAATGTTCACAAAGCTTTTTTTCATATACTGAAAGTATATACTGAAGACAAATGTTGTAAAAAGGTGTCTTAAAAGTTGTTTTGAAAGTTTTGAGAAACAGAATGAAATTTAAGTTCAAATATGGCAAATTGCAGAGTTATGAGAAAAGCGAATCAGCCTTCACTGAAAGGGATTCTTCGCCCAAAATGACATTTACCCAATTTGCTCATCCTCTGGCCATCTTAGCTGTATATGACTTTCTTCTTTAGGATGAATACAACCAGAGTTATATTAAAAAATGTCTTGGCTCTTCCAAGCTATATAATCTGGGTCGTGTTTGATGCCCAAAAAAGCGCATCCATCGTTCTTAAAGTGTACTATTAGTTTTAAATATGGGTATTTTTCTTACACAGACACATTGCTTCACTTTAGAAGGCTTTTATTGACCCCCAGAGCCATGTGGAACACTTTTTTTATGATGGATTGATGCGCTTTTTTGGCCTTCAGTAACTTGACCCATATTCACTGCCATTATAAATATTTGAAGAGCCAGGGCATTTTTGAATATGACTCTAGATGTATTCATCTTAAAGAATAAGGTCACATACACTTAGGATGGCATTAGGGTGAGTAAATCATTGGGTAATTTACATTTTTTGGTCACCTATCTCTTTAAAGCTTTGATTTTTAGCATATAATGACTTAAATTTCAGACTGTTGCTCACATCAAACTGTTGTATGACTTCTGAACATGTTTTCCACTTGGTACTGTTTTGGTCCTATTTGGAGTTAATCATCCATCTACTCATTTTTTGTGTTCTATGGAAAAATTAAAGTCAATAAAGTTTAGAACAGCATAAGGTCTTCCTTATGAAATGATTTTGTATTTTTGATGAACTAACCTTTTTTTTAATACCAAAATTTAGGGAACTTGGTGAAAAATGTCAGTGTTGTCAGCACACACCCTCTTTTTCTCTCTGTGAGGCTCGAGCTAATTGTGTCATTGGAAGACTAATAATGATTTTGTAGGCTGTTTTTGGTGGCTTGTAGTGCTGGGACCAAATAACCTGGGGATCGCCTCTTTCTCTCTGTTTTTCTGCTCTCTCACTCTCGTGCTCTTCTCGTTCTGCTGTCCTTCTCTCATAGTCGTGGACGACGGAACTCACACACAAGGCACCAGGTACAGAAACAGCCGGCTTGTCCTAATTAGCTTGTCCTAAATGTCTTTCTAAGCTTGCAGTAGTTCAACTTCCAGTGACCTTTGCTTAATCCTAAGGAGGTGTGAACCATGTACAGTGGTGTCCTAATGTCTGAGACTGCACAGATTGTGAGTTTTCCATTTAAAACCTGGCATGAGGAAACTTAAAACTTGAATGAATATGAAATATTTATAAAAATGTTGTTCAGTAACTTTTCAGTCAAATTATGACTTTGCAAGAAAATATTACCAATATGCAAAATAAAAGCATTTTCACTAGTGGTCTCAGACTTTTGGAGCCCAAAGTATGTGTGTCCATATGCTTGACAAGAGTTCATCCTTTTTGGCTTTAGTGACCCTAATGCACACAATTATGATTTATTTCATTTAATAGAGAGAATATCCCACAAATTAAACAAATTGTGCAATTTTATAGTGCTTTACTCAAGCCAAAACATAATTCATAGAATTCACGTTGTTAAATAGTAAATGTATTAATTTGAAATTTGAATACAACAATTAATATGTAAAAAATAAGGAAAAGAGAAAAAAAACAAAAATATAGAATAAATTATTGGATTATTGTAACATTTTAAAAGTAAAGTAAAAGTGTCTAAAATGCAGAGGTCGTTTTCCAGCATTGCAATTTCCGTCTATGTTTTGATTGTGATTTATGAATTTAGATCAGTATTAATAATTAAACATGTTTGCAGCAGTACATTTTGTATTCACCATATTGCTGATCATAGCTGGGAAATGTAGCGCCTGTGGGGTCTGCCTCTGTTCCTTGCGCTCTCACAGTGTTCAAAAGCAGATAACATTATTTTTAAAAGCTTGTAAGAGCGAGCGCTGCCAAACTCAGAACAAACCGCTCTAACCCCCACTGAACAGGCAGCCCGGACGACACGATCACCTAGCAGTGATTCACTAAACCATTTCAGCATTTCCACGGTGACACTGGCTTCATTCATGTTAGCACGCAGATCTAAGTTGTCATTTTATTTCCTGTCTGAGACAGGATAAGGCACATAATTTTAGGTGTGCACTTTAAAAAGGGTCTGTAAAGCTTAAGAAGGATTGTCTTCTCATCTCCGACATGAATGATAAATGGTGTGGGATATTTTCAGTTGATTTAGAACTAGACTGATTGTTTAGCCCACATCCTGATTTACTCCCAATATCTTGTTTTAAGGACTCTGGACAGGCAATACCAAGAGTTGTTGAGAGCTGTATTCGATTCATCAATCTGTATGGTAAGTTATATTGTATCAGCCTTGCAACTTAAACCATTCCTTAAAAACAGCCCACTATTGTCACCTGAAAAGCCTACAGATGAAGCAAATAGTTATGCTGTTATCTTCAAACTTGTCTAATCATCCAATTCTTACCTGTCCTGAAGTCAGGGACTGGTTTAGAATCTGGTTAGGTCATGCACAGACATGTTTTCGATCTATTTAAAGTTGTGCTTTTAAATGATGTGCTTTCCTGTCAATGTCAGAGGATGTTCAGTCCCAAAAGGGTCTTTATCAAATGCCTGTGAAACTTTTGTGTGTCTTTTGTAAGCTCTGAAAGTTGTCTGTGTGTGGCCGTCTTACTGGAACTATAGAGAAGTTTTGAATTAATCTTTTCTGACCCTCTGCCAAGCTTTCCATTAAAAGCTAATCCGCAGTGACGGATGTTTTTGTAAAAGTTGATTGCACTCTCTCTCCTTTATTCATTATCTTTAATTAGAAAAAGGGAACTTTTCAAAAGCAAAAGGCTTAGCTTTTGAGGTTGGGATTTGTCTGTGGTTACTGTGGACCAGCTTTTATTTTCAGCTAATTAAATGGACATCGGAAGACATCTTATTTCACAGTTTCTCTCTCTCTGTTTTTAAGGCCTTCAGCATCAAGGAATATTCCGAGTCTCTGGATCTCAAGTTGAAGTCAATGATATCAAGAACTCTTTTGAGAGAGGTAGGTCTGTGTGTGTGCATGGTAACAGAGTTCAGGTTTCTGAAATAGCTCCGAAAGTGCTGTCGCTGCTGAATAATAATGAATCTGTTATGTCTTCATGAGTCATATGAGGCATGAGCTTAAATTCACATGATTTAAAGGAATAGTTCACCCAGAAATGAAAATTCCAGAGTAGTTCCAAAGCTGTCTTTGTTCCAATTCAATGGTGACCCAAAACAGCCTGGTTACAAACTTTCTTCAAAGTATCTTTCTCTGTGTTTTGCTGAACAAAGAAATTAATACAGGTTTGGAACTAATTGAGGGTGAATAAATGATGACAGAATTTTCATTATCGGGTGAAAGGACACTTTCTTTGGTAAAACATCTACATGTCTTGGCGTTTTTCTTTTTATTTATAATATAAATCAGACTTTCTTGAATGCCAAGTCAACCAAAAGAGCTTATTAGTTTTCAGTTCTTTGGGTGTACAAATATTTTAAGCATAAATATTTTGTTCAGTATATAATTTTATGTGTTTTAGGTAATGATCCCCTGACAGATGAAGAGAATAACCATGATATAAACTCTGTTGCGGGAGTTTTGAAACTCTACTTTCGAGGTTTGGAGAACCCTCTATTTCCAAAGGAAAGGTTCAATGATCTCATCTCTTATATCAGTAAGTGCCTCATTTTTCTTTTTTCTTTTCTTTTCTTTTTTTGCTTTCTGTTGACCTGCAGCTGTAAATCTGTCATTGATTCTCAGTGTGAATTAACAGTGCTTTAAACTGTTATCGTGAGCTCTCACATAAAGAGATCTGTCATTTGCCCCCAACAGTGGGACAGTGACTTTCTTCACTGTATGACAAGACGTCCAGTGCCTCAGGCTAATGCTAACAGCCTTACGCACACTCCATTACAGCACAGTGTGTGTTCCACCTCGGCATGACACATTAGGGCTTCAGCTGGTCCTTCAACTGGCATGAATGCAACTCTGTGTGAGTTTGAAAGAGTTCAGAAAGCGTGCTTTATCACGATCATAGATGACGCTACACTGCACTGAAAGAATAAAAGCAGTATGACACCATGATGCTTCAGTCGTTGGATTATTTGGATGTGTGTGATCCGCCAATTCTGAATAAGGTCCTATTATTAACAAACAACTTTTAATAAAATTATGACTATATAGTAAATGAGTCTTAAATTGTACATTTATATACATGAAATATGAATAAGTATTATATTATGTATATATATATATATATATATGTGTGTGTGTGTGTGTGTGTGTGTAAATGCATGTATTTTTATATATGTGTGTGTGTGTGTGTGTATATATAAATATATATATACTGTATATGTATTTATATAAACATAATAAATATACACAGTACTTTATACATTACAGTTGTATATATTATGTAAACAAAACCTTTTATTTTGGATGCAGTTAATCACAATTAATCATTTGACAGCACCATTAAACATATGCATTTACAGAATTATAATGACATTATGCATTTAAAATTTTATAATTACAGTGTCTTAAATTCTGTGTAAAATTATAAAAAATACACTAGTGCTGTCAAATCTGATTAACGGCATCCGAAATAAAAGGTTTTGTTTGCATATGTGTATTGATATATATTTTTATGTATATACAATTTACATTCCCCTTTCAGAATCTGCAAAATGTTAACAGCTTTGTTTTTTGTTTGTTTGTTTGGGCATAGTTGTTAATAAATCCCTTGTTTGTCCTGAACAGTTTAGCTGCCTGCTGTTCTTTAGAAAAATCCTTCAGGTCCCACAAAATCTTTGGTTTTCGAGCATTTATTCTTTATGTGAAACCTTCCCAACTGTGATTTTGTGATTTTGAGATCCATCTTTTCACACCAACAAGGACAACTCAGGGACTCATATACAACTATTACAGAAGGTTTATATGTTCACTCATGGTCCAGGAGGAAAACTATGCGTTAAGAGCCAGGAGGGTTGAAAACTTTTGAACAGAATGGTGATGTATACATTTTTATTTTGCCTAAATATATATTTTTTCATGTACTATTGCCCTTCAGAGTTTTAAGTTCTAGTCTAAGTTTTAGTTCAGTAGACAAGATAAGTAAAATTTACCCAGATATTCAAATTGAAAAAGTTTTCACTCCCTGGCTCTTAATGGTTTAATGCCATTAGCATTTTTACACCTGGATACATTTGCTTTTGACATTTTACTTGTAAAAAAAATAATTTTGACATGCCAAAAAGTTTTTTAGCATAAAAATATCACTTGTAGCTTTACATGACAGGCCTATCTAAATATTTGGCCACGTGTCATGATAATCTAGGCACAGAGTTCGCTAGATGAAGGGCCCGTGAGCTTGCATGTGTGGGTTTTGTTTGTCTGTGCGTGTGAAGGAATGTCAAAGCGTGTACCCAACCAACATGCGGCCCTGTGCCTGTGACATTCTGTAGAGTGTGACTAATGGGGATTCCCTGCTGTTTACATTTACATATGACTAACCCCTTCTCAGCATACCACACACTCCAACACACAGCCTCTCCTGTTCTCTGTCCATAGCAGATCTATATTTAGACTGTCAGAGTTTTGCGTTCACTGCACTGTAGGAGATTAGTTTGAGTTGTGTTTCTGCAGACATGTGCCTTGTCTGTGGAGAGGCTTGACAGTGTCTTTAAATTGCTTCTCTTGCTCAGGATCCATTGGAAACCCAGTTTCATGCTGAAGTAAGTTGAGTAGCATATTCCCAAAAGCCCAGATCTTTTAATGGTGACATGGCTATTTTAAGCTGCTATCAGAGGATGAATCATGCACTATGGTAGCTAAGGATAAGAGCAGGTCACATGAGTTTTTAATTCTGTTCTACTGAGGCTGAATTTGCTTTTATAAGTACTATGCGTGTCTCACAGCCCAACCCGTGGGATCCGTTGGGGGTCAAGATCGAGTTGTTAATCTGAAGCTATGTTTAGAATGAGCTTGAAGCATACTGTGTAGTATGCACTTGATATATTTTTTAAAAATAGTATGTGCAACAGTGCTCAAACATTTTAAAAATTTCTTTGCAAAAGTAATTTCGAGGTATTTTAAATCAGCAAGTCAAACATCTAATTGTTGCCATTTTAAAACGTTTTCGGTAGAAATGCCTTGGCAGTCCGATCAAATGATAAAATAAGAAGGAAATTAGTTCAGTCATCAAACTAGTGTTGCTATGTTATAGAGAATAGTAGACTCTTATGCTACTAAACACAGCCTGAGAGGACTTTACTAAAGACACCACAAAGTTCTGTAATAGAATTCCACGGAGTGAGTTACAATGCCTCCAAGGAGAAAACCCAGTGAAATCTGCAGAACCACAGGAATACTTGCACACATTTCTGGGATGCCAGTGTTTTGGATTAATTTTTAAGCTTCTTTAAAAAGAGAGGTTGAATAGTTTTTAGACTTTACCTCTTTTAATGCTCTTGTAATCAGCTTCATTAGGTCCAGGCTGAGGGCCAGCGCACCTGCCAATTCATTTAAATGAACTCAAGTTAATTGTCTTGTTTTTTTAATTCACTCTTTGTGGTGGTTAAATACACTGTGTCATTTCCCTGGATACAGATCTTTCTGTGCATTCTGTGCAATATACTTATATATGACTAATGTGTTAAATAAAAGTAACAAATCAATGCAATTTCAGTATTATGTATGTCTTTTACTGTATATAAATGACCTTTCATTTCCATGTTTTCAGTTTAGTATCGTTTTAGTTTTCTTATGTGCTTTTGACAGTTTTATTTTATTTTTTATAATATATTTGATATAATTTTTTTTTAACGTTATTTTATTTCAGAGACTATTTTAGAGGCTTTTGCGTCTGAACCCTTCTTGTGTGTGTGTGTATATATATATATATATAGAGAGAGAGAGAGAGAGAGAGAGAGAGAGATGCAAAAGCCTCTAAAGGCCATCTTGGCCAGAAATAAAATAATGATACTTTGAACTTTCACTTTCGGAAAAAAATTCTGAAGTACCAGTACTTACATAGAAACCTATAAATAGTAGTCAGAAATAAATGCCTTTTTTTTTTTACTAACTTTAGTTAACCACAATAACATCACTGAAACAAGTTCTAAAAGAAGTAAACTTGTTTTTTTAGTACTTTAGTGCATTTAAACTGTTTCAAAGTTTTTCTTCAAAGTTTTTTTTTTTTTCTTAAACATTTAATGAGCTGCAATGATGTTTTTATCAGTGAATTAACACTTTTAAATGGAGGCCTGTCATAAAATACTCCAGGCTGCTAACAGTGGACCTAAATAATAATTTCTGAATGCCATGGCAAAACAAATACATTTCAGGACTCCCACACTTTCTCTATATGAATATAAATGTCAGCATTGATGCGTTTAATTTTTTTAACTTTATTTTTACTCTTTCTCCTTCCTTTGTAGGAATAGACAATCTGTATGAGAGATCGCTGTATATACGAAAGATCCTTCTGACTGTACCCAGATCAGTGCTCGTGGTCATGCGATATCTGTTCGCCTTCCTCAACCAGTAAGTCTCGCACAGAAAGCTTTAAAAATGCATGAAGTAGCATCTGAAATGTCGCTATATAATACGCTACTTGACTGAGAATTACATAATCACTTCTCATTCCATATCTTTAAGAAATACGAAAACCAGACTTGCTGGTTGTCAGTTGTCCTAATAGTTTGCTTGTTTTATTCTTGCAGCTTGTCCCAGTACAGCGATGAAAATATGATGGACCCCTATAATCTGGCCATCTGCTTTGGCCCCACCCTCATGCCCACTCCAGAAACGCAGGACCAGGTCTCCTGCCAGGCCCATGTCAATGAGGTCATCAAAACCATCATCATCCACCACGAGACCATATTTCCTGACGCGAAGGAGCTTGATGGCCCCTTGTATGAGAAGTGTATGGCAGGTGGAGACTATTGGTGAGTGCGTAGATGAGATGGTGATTTTAATTATTTAGTGATAACTGTCTGGGCAGCTGCATGTAGGTGGGTGATGAGAATCAATGTTTGAACTCGACTGACAGACTGTATTGTACTTTTGAGGATTAGTGGTGGTATCCAGTCACCCATGGCATGACTTAAGTGAAATAAAACGAATTATTAGTCAGCGCTTTAGTGAGTCACTTATTCTGATAGTACAGTTTTAGAGTGTGACCTCTTTGTTTTGAAGATCAGATCTAGTTGATCAAGTAAAGGAGCATAAATCCTTATAAAAGATTTGAAAGAAAAGTAAGATAAAGGTCATAAAAACCATAATTTTTGTAATTTTTTATTCAGTGGAGGAAACAGGCTTCCATAGCAACTCAGTGTAAAAGTTGTATTGATTATTTTCTTCCAAACTATTAATTAGCTCCAATTTGTGTTATAAAGCTGGCCTTGTATATCTCTATCCCTGCGAGGATATACTGGGCTTCGAGCCAAAGGTTTGTTTTTAAAAGGCACTGAATATCACAGGTATGTGCCTGGATCATAAGAGTGACGGGCCCAGCTGCATCTGAGCCGTGTTTGGATTCTGTGCGGGTAATTATCTGAAAAGATGAGGTGCAGATAGTGAGCTCTTTAGTGGAGGTGGGACATTTTTTAGAGGCCGAAAGGGTTCGGAGATCTTCAACTAGGTGAGACAGACTGAAACCATCTTGATAATTGCCACCATTAAGGTAAGGAAAGATCGGCAGCCAAACCAACGCTCATTCCTCCCAGAAATTCACATAGATGAGAAGAGGAAAGAGACATTTTCCGCCAGCTTCACAGCTGTGTGTATGTGTTGGCTAGTGATTTTGGTGTCTCAAAGAGAGCGGCCCAACTCCCACAAGTCTTCATCCCCCCCAAACTGAAGCAAAACACCTGCCACTGCAAAAATCTGTACTTGAGCATTTCAGATATTACATCCACCCTTCCTAAACTTGCTGGAGCCAGTTCTCATATTTTCCCCTTTGGTAGTGTGGCATGCAGGAGTGGCAGTGCTCTGCTTGAAATGGCTTTACTGTGTCAGAGGTAATCTGAAAGGATGTGAAGGGCATTAGTGCCAGTCTCAGTAGCCACGCTGTGCCACTGACAGAATCCCAATCACCCTGCCCGACTCCTCCTGAATACTAATGACAGCCTCTGTACTTTTTGCTTGATGCTGGGTTTTGCTCTGGCTGTGACTTAACTCTGTGTTTCCCTTTATACGCATTTACACAAGTCAATAATACATACATATTTATTTTCATATATATTTATATTCATATAATTAATATTACACACAATTTGTGTGATATACTGTATAAACAACATTATTCTGTATTTATATATATATATATATATATATATAGTGGCGCAAAAAAGTATTTAGTCAGCCACCAATTGGGCAAGTGCAAGATGAGAGAGGCCTGTAATTTTCATCATAGGTATACCTCAACTATGAGAGTAAAAAAAGAATATCACATTGAATGATTTAGAATTAATTAATTGGTAAATTCCTCTGTAAGATAAGTATTTGGTCACCTACACACAAGCAAGATTTCTGGCTCTCACAGACCTGTAACAACTTCTTTAAGAGGCTCCTCTGTCCTCCACTCGGTACCTGTATTAATGGCATATGTCTGAACTTGTTATCAGTATAAAAAACACCTGTCCTCAACCTCAAACAGTCACACTCCAAACTCCACTATGGCCAAGAACAAAGAGCTGTCAAAGGACACCAGAAACAAAATTGTAGACCTGCACCAGGCTGGGAAGACTGCATCTGCAGTAGGTAAGCAGCTTGGTGTGAAGAAATCAACCGTGGAGCAATTATTAGAAAATTAAAGACATACAAGACCACTGATAATCTCCTTCGATCTGGGGCTCCACGCAAGATCTCACCCCTGTGAATCAAAATGATCACAAGAACTGTGAGCAAAAATCCCAGAACCACACGGGGGACCTAGTGAATGACTTTTAAGTGAGTTTTTCTGCAAAGGGACCAGGACAACTGATTTATGTAAAAGAAGGAATAAATGGGGCCATGTATCATGAGATTTTGAGTGAAAACCTCCTTCCATCAGCAAGGGCATTGAAGATGAAATGTGGCTTGGTCTTTCAGCATGACAATGATCCCAAACACACCGCCCGGGCAACGATGCGTGAGTAAGAAGCATTTCAAGGTCCTGGAGTGGTCTAGACAGTCTCCAGATCTCAACCCCTATAGAAAGTCTTTGGAGGGAGTTGAAAGTCTGTGTTGCCCAGCGACAGCCCCAAAACTTTACTGCTTTGCAGATCTGCATGGAGAAATCAGCCAAAATACCAGTGTGTAAAAACCTTGTGAAGACTTACAGAAATCTTAAATACTTTAATACTTATTTTCTACCATAATTTGCTAATTATTCTTTAAAAATCCTACAATGTGATCCTTTTTGTCATAGTTGAGGTATACCTATGCTGAAAATCACAGGCCTCTCTAATCTTGTTTAGTGGAAAAACTTGTACAATTGGTGGCTGCCTAAATACTATTTTGCCCCACGATACGATATACGATAATAAATAATGATAAATGTTAAACAAATGAGCAAAATGGGTATTTTACAACAAAATGTTTTAAGCTCATGTGACTACAGTATTAAATATTTGATTTACAGATTTTGTTAGTGTCACAGTCTCTTATGTTTTTAAAAATAGTTCCTATAAACCTATATTATTTGGCAAAATAATTAATTGTCTTGATTTATTTCCTTTTTTCTGCAGTGAGAGTCCATACAGTGAACATGGAGCTCTTGAGGAGGTTGATCAGGATGGAGGAGTGGAGACCCACACCAGTGAGGATGGTATGTTATTTATATTTACCACACCTTGTAGTACTATGTACACTATGCCAGTCACTGTAGGTTATTCCTTATAGCAGCACTTTGAGTTCACAGGGACAAGGTTAGGTCATCTTTTCTTGTCCAGTCATTCTTCGTATTACCTCTGATTGGATTTAGCCAATGTGCACAGAGCCTCTGGATTGATTTTACATCATATAATGTTTTTTGACACGGCGAGTCAAGGGTTAATTCCTGCTTTCTCTGACCTGGGAAATCACGTTTCACAGCTTTAAATAAAGTGATCGTTAAAGAGCGGAGAACTTTGTCCAACCTGTTGCTCCTTCTTTTTGTTTTCTAATCCTCTGGGAAGGGAGACACATCCGTAAACAGAGGAGTGTTTGAATCAAGTCTGTTAAATGCTTTCCAGTGCTTCAGGGCAACATAGACCGGTCTGTCAGGGCAGCTGTAGGGCAGTTGGCATTAAAGTTGCATGTAAAGTCCAAATTGAGTTCATTTTTTTTCTAGCTGCTTGTAGTTTTATGATGGAGAAACTTCTCTAGAAGTTCTCAAAACTCATTGTCACAAACAAACTAAAACCAGATGCTTGGCCCATTGATGTATTCCTATGAACCGATTCCCTTGTGTAATCTGAGAAATAAACTGCAAGCGTCAGACTCAAAACTCAAAATCAAGGGGTTTGTTTTTGTCTTCTGTGTAGTTTTTCAAAAGAACCGAAAGGAAAATGCTGCTGACCTGGATGTTACCCCACTGAAAATAGACACATTTCCTGTCTCTCTCTGTCTGTACCTGAACAATGCCTGTTTTCTTAAGCTTGAGAAGTGGGAAGTCTGCTTTTTCCATATCTACGATTTCTCAGACAGACAAAAGCCAAGTTTATTCTTTTGTTTAATAGCGAGTGTCTGTGCAGGGAGTCAGATAAATAATAGAACTGAATCAGAATTACCACAAACACAGCTTTATTAGAGGATGGTCGCTTTGAAGTTTACCTTTTGTGTTTGGATCGTAAAAACAAATGGGAATAGAGTCTCCCTGTAGCTGCTGAAATGGGATTATTTGGCTAAGGCAAGAATATTATTGTTGAGAAACACTTAAAAAATATGTGATAAAACAACAATAGAGTTATATTGCAGTACTGTAAGCAAATGTTTTGTGAAAAGATCTAATAGTTTAGCGATTTTAAGCACAGCTTGCACACTTTAAAAACCTTTTTCCTGGTTTTAAACCACTTCGTGTTGGTAAGCGCTCATATTTTCTTTCGAAAGTTTTAAAATGTTTAGTATAACCTCTGACATCATGCTGCCATCGCTCGTCCAATCTCTCCTTCTCTAAACAGTGCTGAAGAGACAGATCTCATATTGACGAGAGTATAAACAGAACCTCTGGTGTTCAGTTCATTTAAGATCGGATTCATTGAAGGATATTGTGCACAAGCGTGTCATTTGTTCATAAATCACCATTAGATGTCCAGACGTGCACATCTGCATACTGAAGATTGATTTTGACTGTTCCCATCTGACTGTCTGTTTAAATTCATGAATCTGTAACCGTTAACTGAGAAACCTGATACTTCACGTATGTGAGGGTTTCCATTAACTAACGCAGATGTCGGATATCAGTGTCAGCCTGAATCATAACTGACCTGAATATTGTAAAATTGCTCTCAGCATCCATGGTTTTTGCTCCAAATGGTTTCCTTATGAATGTATTGAGGAGGATTTTCCTAGCAGAGTAATATAAATATATCTTTCTTTACACTCCAACAATCTCATTTATGGGTGTTTTGTCTTATTTCATAATAAGAAATTTGGGTTATATTCTATTTTTAAATCTTCTCGGTTTCTGGGCATTCATCTGCTGTCATTAATAAACAATCCTGAGGAACCGATGGCTGTATTGTTAACTTAAATTATAATGATATCAGGTCAATCCTGTGACCGGTGCAGCATCTGTCCTCAGTCCCTGCATCTGAAGGGAATGGTCTCAGGGCCTGTCTGGAAAACCACTTTGCCAAGTGATGGGACCCCTGCTATGCCTTTAGAGCCATTTATTCATTCAAGTGAACTGGAATAAGCAGACGTAATGCTCTCTTGGGAAGAAAAAGACAAATCTCAGCATCTGTGGGAAACCAATGTACAATAAGAATATTGTCTTCTTTTAGAAATGTTGGTTTGTGTGATATATCTAGTTAAAAGTTGATATGAAATAAAAAAAAAATTCTAATTTCTCAAAACATCTATGCATTTATACAAGTATAATATATAGATAAACATATATTAGATATAAAAAAAAGTTTGGGAACAGTAAGATATTTTTTTTCCATGCATTAAATTAATAAAAAGTAAAGACATGTTACAAAACATTTTTGTTTCAGATATAAGCATTTTTTAAAACTTCGTATTCATAAAAATCCTGTAAAAAGAAATGGTTTCCACAAAAATATAAAGCATGGAATAAAAAAAATTTAGCATATGTCATATTAGCATATTTGAATGACACTCAAGATATTAATAATGGCTGCTAAAAATTCAGCTTTGCCATCACAGGATTATATTACATTTTAAAATAGGTTAATAAAAAACACGCACATTTCATAATATTCATGTTCTTACTGTATTTTTCAACAAGTATAAACAGCAATGGTGAGGATATGAGATTTAAATTATAAACTTCAGAAAAACTATTATAAAATATCATTTTACTAGTGCTGTCAAATAATTAATCGCCATCACATCCAAAATAAACGTTTACTTGTTTACATTATTGTGTGTACTGAATATTATTTTGTGTAGCTATATATACGCACACATATACAATATATATTTAACAAATATTTACATTTATATTTATCTTATTTATATAGTTTATGTTACAGACTATTATTTTTAATATAAACTTAAAATTTTTCATAAATATATGAGGGTGTGTGTATTTATATAGACAAATACACACAGTACACACATTATCTAAACAAAAATGTATTTTGTATGCGATTTAATCATTTGACGGCAATACATTTCACATTTCCATTTAAACTATGAAAATGAGTCTTGATGTCTTGCGCATTTTTGCTTCTCAAGTAAATTAATATTGTTTTTTCTTTAATATTTGGTTTCTCTAAAAAACAATAAGTCACACTATGCAATTTAAATGGTTACTAAATTTAAATTCATGTTAAATTAGAATGTTTCTGTTTTACTGCAAAGCTTTGTTGAAATGCCAGCCTTTGAGTAGAAAACCCTTTAAACTGTTAAAAACATGTGGTCTTTGTTACATTTCTTAACGGGTCCCTGATGATGTTGCATCTCTTCTAAATGGCAGCACCCCTGCAGTCTACAAGCATGTTACTATTAAAAACATTAAAAAACAGGAAATGCTGCTTACAAAGAGTTTTCTACTCTGTCAGGTTTTATTCCTTCTCTTCCTAGTCTGTGGGGTGCTTGTAGGGAAGTACTGCTAGAGCAGTATATGTTTAGCCAGAAAACCTAGCATGGGTTGTTAGCTCTCCTCTGGGGCAACAAGAAGTCCATATGGTACAATGTGCAATCAACTAAAGCAAGCGGGTGCAAGAACACTTGTTTAACGTCTGTGAACAAAATAGTGTACAGAGCACTGAATTACATTAGTCTTAAGTGTCTATGTGTAATTTGAGCAAGGTTTTGGACCGTATCTAGATTTGCTTTCTTTTTAAATAGCTTTTTGAGCTGAAAAATCACACATAATCTAGGTAACTTCTTTGCAACTGTTACTTTGTCTCCCTCCATGTTCACAAACGCTGTCCTTGCAGCACTGATACATAACCAGGCTTTCGCAAGGACACTGAATGAATGACGGCGTCTGTCAGGCAGAGATGGAGGAGAGACAGGGACGTGTGGACAGTTGATGGCCTTATTGATCTCCACCCCATCCTCTTTATTAACAAGGTGCCTGGTCTTAGAGCAGCCCTATTAATTCTGACAGTCAACTCACGCCCGTCACGTCTCATTGACTCGTTGTCATTTCCAGACTGGCGAGAATAAAAAAAGCATTTCCTCTTTGAGCTTGTGCTTCCAGTTTTTATATTGCTTTTACTGTCTGCCCTGTTTTAGCTGGATTTGTGGGATGTTTTCCCTCATGTCCCCATCTTTATTTGCAACAGTGGTAGAGCTGTGCCTCTCTCTAGAGGCTATTTGAACTTTCTAGAGGCTATTTCTATTCTTTTACCAAAGTTTTTCAAAATTTTGATACTTACTAATGAATATAATGCAAAATGCGTTGCAAAATGAAAATACATTTTAAAGCTGAATGTATATTCACAATATGCATTTAATTATGTAAAATACAAATGAATTGAGCTACTTTAAATTTTAATGATTTTCTAATGATCAGAGATTTATGGATATAGTGAAATGTTTATACTATGTACCATACTGATGGGTATGGAAATGCTGGTAATACTGCAGTTAAATTATATAATTGTATATTTAAAATAAATGTTCTTTAAATTATTAAATATTTTATATTTTTTTATTTAAATAGATACTAAATATTAAAATGTATGTAAATAATATATTTTTTTACATAACAATTTCCATCTTTCTTATTACGTAATTTCATGCTGAAATAATTGCACTGCCACAAGCACTATCATTCATAACTGATTTAATTCATAATTTAGCAACTTTTTAAGTAGTTTTTTTTATTTTACAGAAAAGTACCACAGTGTTATTAAGGTTTCATGAACATAATAAAATGGTAATATTATGATAAATATCACCATTATGATAATTCCATAATTTTATAAGCATTTTTGTATCAATGTGAAAACTGTACAAATATGTTATTAATCATCCCTGTTTATATCCATTCATAATGCACAGTGGGGTTCACTTTGCTTAAAACATTTGTATATCTTTTATTAAAATTATTTTTAATTTTAAATTTAAATTTAAAATTTTATTTTTATTAAATAATTTAATTAAATGCAAATAAATAATTTTATAGTAATTAAGTATATTTTAATTAAATATTGAAACATCATTTAAATATTAAAACATTTATATAAATAAAATAAAAAGTTTTATTTCTCAGAATTTAAAATATTGTATCACTTTCATTAAAAATAATTGTATTAAATAATTTAATTAAATGCAAATAAATATTTGATAGTAATTATTCAGTATATTTTAATTAAATATTAAAACTTCATTTAAATATTAAAACATTTATATAAATAAAAAAATATATATATTATTATTTCTCAGAATTTAGCATGGTGTCTTGTATCTTATTGATCAAGCATCATTGCATTACCACAAATATATATCACAGTGCTGTATTGTGAGAGGGGTTGCACTCATTTGGCAGGCGTTGAGATGTTGGTAAGGTTCACGTTTTCCGATTGTCTTAAGGATGAGAACAGCCTGTTCAGCCAGAACTGCAGCTACTTTACATGCGCTAAAGCCTCTCTAATGAGTTCTTATGTAAAGGGGGTCACGATGGCAAAGGCATGTACACCGGCTACTCTGAGACCCTATAGCGCTGATGCATTAAAATGCTCTCATTCACATGTGAAAGAACAGTCAGATGCAGCTGAAGCATGTGCACTGTATGGATTCATTTGACTCTGTACTGTAAATAGCACCAACTGGTGTTCAATTAACTATACTCTTTTCCTTTAGGCGTTCATATAGTATATGTCAGAAGTGCAGAAATGGGTGACGGCACTCATGCAGAAGGGCTAATTGATCACACAGAAGTTATGATTGGATATTCTCCAATGGAAATCTGCTGCTGATGATGCCGCTGACTTCTATTTCCGCTGTCTTTATCAACTTAATTGACCATGCCTTTTTTTTCTTCAGAGGGGGAACCCATCGAAGCCATAGCAAAATTTGATTATGTGGGCCGCTCTGCACGGGAACTGTCTTTTAAGAAGGGTGCATCTCTACTGCTGTATCAGAGAGCGTCGGATGACTGGTGGGAGGGCAGACACAACGGCATAGACGGCCTAGTGCCTCACCAGTACATCGTTGTACAGGATATGTGAGTATCTCTGCTGTTCTACAGTGATAAAACAATACAATAGTGCTGCAACACAATTTGATGTTATTGACCTCTATTTAAACAGGTGAATATTGGGCTGAATAGATTTACCTGTTTTTGAGCATTAGTCTATTCAATCCTTTTCAGTATTTTATGCTAATTTACAATAATTTGATTTCCGATTCTAAATTTTATATTATAATATTTATTATTAATTCTAAATTTGCAGAGAAAAGCTGTTTACTCTCTGTACATAGAATAAAATAAATAATACATAAAAATCTGCAAGTTTATTCACAGTAGTTTTGCAAGAAATACACAATATATAAAATGTTATTAAAACGTAAGAGGTAAGTGATAGCAAGAACATTTATTAATAAAGTGTATATTAAGATTGTGAATCTAATCAAGAGTAATTGCACAGATTTTTATGTTTATTATGATTATTTGTAATAAATCAGATACACACAAACATATATATATATATATATATATATATATATATATATAAGACTGTTTACATATATAATTGTCAAATTAATATGGAAAAGTCATAAAATATTTTATATAATATGTAATAATTATATTAATAATATTTATATTTTTATGCATATTTCATTGGCACCTGGGTAGTAAATTTATTAATAATTTTTTTATTCAAAAAAACTGTCAAACTGTCCATATTTATAGCCAAAATGATTATTTATTTTAATGTTGTTTTTAAGCCCTATTATTTATAGTGTAATATTATTTATTGTGTCCACTGTTTTATTTTTTCGCTAAGCTTTTCGCATTGCATTCTGGAATTGTCCTTATGAGATGAAAAAGCTGTTCCAAAATGAAGAAATTTGTGACCGTTAATAATATATGTTCTGTGCATTTGCAAATACAGCACTGATCTACTGCTTTTTGCATACTTTGCAGCAGGAAAGTAAATGGCTGCTTGCACAGAAGTGTACCTATGATGTTGTCTAGGTGGGCACCTAATAGTTAGATTTGGAACAATACAAGGCACATCTGAGTTTAGTTGCAGCACTCTGCTGTGGACCATCTCCCCTGGTAAATCCCTTTATCGTCATGACAACTTGTTCCGCCTGGGCAACCATTGGCGCCTAGTTGAACAGATTATGGCTCATAGAGGGGGCAAATCTAATGGATCGGGCACAGTGCTGAGTGACGCCAACAACAGAGCCCATACCAGCCCACTGTGTGTGTATGTGCGTGTATCAATAATTCACATCGTGACCCTCTGTTGATGTGTGTTCTTGGCTCGTGGCGCTGAGAGAATTTACAGCTTGGTGTAGAGAGGGATTTTAAGACGCCCTAGACCAGCAGCGCCAGCCCCTGGGCCCAATAAAAGAGCCAAAGAACGAAAGGATACAGCTCATACACACAGGATATCCTCTATAGCACGCATGCAATGGAGAGAATTCACCTCACAGCTGATAGAAATGTCAGTTTGGTGCTGGAAAACATGCACATGTGACCTAATGTTCTGTCCAATAGGCTGCATCAGCAGCTGTGATTTTACACTGGATTTGTGGAGCTTTATATGCTCTACAAGTCTCTTTCACAGGCCTCGTGTCAGGGCTTTAACCCTCCACTCTACACGAGCATCACGTACTTCTTGACCTTCACCATGAAACCATTGAAGAAGGGCAATGATGCAATATTATTATTTCAATAATTATTGTTATTATGTGGCCATATTGATGTATAATCAAACTATGTAGTCTTTCTTGAAACAGTTTGTGATTTAAGCTAGGCCTAATGCATGTAAATTAGTTATTATAACTGTTTCTTTGCTGTTTTTTACAGGGATGACACATTCTCTGACACTCTGAGCCAGAAAGCAGACAGCGAGGCCAGCAGTGGACATGGAGGAGAGGAGAAATGCTCCAGCAGAGACATTGGGTCTCCAACAGACAGCAGATTACCTGATTCCTACATCAGCAGGTGAGTGAACAAAAACATCCCAGAATTCCCCTTGCTTCAAGCACTCCCAAGACATTAGGGGAATTGAGTAACGAGCAATTAAATGGCAAACAAAGCCCTACCAGTAACAAGAACAACTAAAGAAACAGCCAGAAGTCCCAGTTTGGGTTTATTATATTTTTATTGTGTTGTTGATTTGCCTCTTATTCATTTGCTCTCTCCCCTGTTCATTCTCTCGATCCCTCTGTGTGTCGTGCAGCTCCGTTTCCTGCCTCTTAAATCTTTCAGTGCATTTGCCTTTATTTAGATGTCCTCGTCCTTCCATAAGTGCATTTATCAAACATACTTCCTCGCGGTTGAGGATAGCCTCCTCTGCGACTGTAAACCCGATGATATTATGGCAGTCAAATCATAAAGACAAATATTCTCTTTGATATGTCAGCACTATTCCTAACAGAGCAGACGAGCGCTCAAACTTGTTTACATTGAGTTTGCCAGAATATCTGGATAAGCAGCGAGTGTTAGTGTACTGCTTTGTGATAACAGACCTATGAGTGTTATATGCTGCTCAGTATGAATTTGAATCATTTGTAGTTGTTCTAAAGCAGCTTTATACTGTATGGCTTTCCATCAAAATCACCCGTTCACCATGTTTTCATGATTTGACTCTCATTTCATGTGTCTTGTATTATGCAGCAGTGCTCTGCTTCATGTTTTCATGTAGTGAAGGTCGCCCCCTGCTGGACTAATACTTCTACTGATACTTTATATAAAATCGAATTCATTTCTGTTTACTTTGATCATTATCAGCAGCACTGTTATGTAATTTATGAACTCACAATTTAGCATGTCATTACTGATTGCCATCCATCACGGACTGTCAACATGATTATACAAGCATTACAAGAGCTCATTAAGTACAAGTTAAGAGGCATCTCGTGGTTAAACAGATAGGATAGAAATACTCCATCTGACTAATTGATAATTTACAGCTGTTTCTTTTACTGTGTGCACTTTTGGCCTCAAAACATACTTACTGGTGGATACTTACAGAATAGTTGTCTTTATTCTTCTTAAACTGTCATAAGAAACGGTTATCTTCACTAGTAGTTTGAATATAGACTGTTTCAACAAACATTACTGCACATGCATGCTTTTGTGGCCTTAACTTCTGGTTGACATCCAAATAGAATCAATAACAACAGCCATGGTTCATTTTAGTAAGGGTTGTGATGTCCACGTTTTTGTTAAAGTAAATAAATTAAATAGGCTGTAGTATTTTTTTAATTGCAAAAAGGTGGCCAACATTGGATATTTGAATTAAATATTAAATATTAAACAAAGATTTGATCAGCCCTTTGCAGGCAATTTTAGACTCATTCTATAATTGCGGGTACATTTGGTGTCCTGTCTGTCACCGTCAACTCGTTTTTAAAACCGTTTTTAAACTACACTTGCTTGCATAAATGCCAAAAAAACATGACACTAATGAAAACATGATTAAAAGAGCTTTAACTAACCCAATGTGAGATCAGTAATATATTCTGTTTTCCTTTTGATATTGTGGTAACAGAGTTGACATTTGAAAAATTACTCTTGGTGAAAGAAGTTTTTAGATTAAAATATTTTCTCAGAGAGAGCAGATTCTTTTCAGTGCTTCGGATCTTATCAGTGAGTGAAAGTGACATCATTTCCTGTAACTTCCACAATTCTGAGAGATAATTCCACCAATTTAATGGCAAAATATGGTTTGGTAACAGAGTTGACATTGACATTTGGTAACAGTTCACGTTAGTATTGTATATTCACCATGGTAATGGTTGTTTCCTTAACCCAAAAATATTTTCACTTTGTGTCATTTTGTATATGTTTTGGTGGGTCATACCAACTTAATTATATTAACATAAACTAGTTAGGAACTGCTTTAATTGCCTTATTAAATATTTATGCAGTACTAGTCACATTCTTATTAGTCTTATCTTATTATTGGGAAATTAGTTTGTTTGGAAAGTTTTTTTAATTTTACTATATATATATATATATATAAAATGATATTTTTACACATATTTATCCTATATATTCACATAAATTGTCAAAAGTATAGCCTAATTTGACATGACATATTACATTTACAAGTCATATTTACATTTTTGCTCTTCAATGACACTATGTTCTTGATAAACACATATACTAACTTAAAATAAAGTTTGAAACTAAACTAAAAATTTTTTTTTTAAAAACTCCCACTTTTTAAATCCTGACATCAGGCATCTCTCAGAGGAAGCTTTTAGAGTTAATACTGTGATATGCACAGTCATAATACATCATTATGACTCCCGTCAGGCCTCTTGTCATGAATATGCAGAGTAGGTCTTGCCACAGAGACTCTAGAGACGACGCTGATTAAGCATGAATGCTGAAGGTTAGCACACTTGATGTTGCTAAATGCAGCATGGGATGACCAGCAAAGTTATGAACCGCTTATTGTGAAGCAAACAACATTTACACTGTTTGTTAAACCTCTCACAAAAGCTAGTACAAAAACATGTCATATTTCTTGCTTTATTTAGCAGGCACAGGAAGAGAAGTGACCCCCCAACCCGCAGGCCTCCAACTCGCCCCACTGACCCCCACTGCTTGGTCCACCCCTCTCAGAGCCACCATGGCAGTCATGGCAACCCAGATTTGGGTTCCCCAGTAATGGGACACTACAGTCCGCGGGACCTACTGAGAGGAAGAGGACACATGCCCATGGATAGTCCAGAGAGACGCAGACGAACCGGCCACGGCAGCCTGACCAACATCAGTCGGCACGAGTCCATGAAAAAGATGGAGAGCCCTCCCATCCGTAGGTCCACGTCTTCAGGCCAGTACACAAGCTTCTCAGAACCTCGCGGCAAGAGCCTGGATCCAGAGAGCATCGCACAGGTCAGCGGGAGGCGAGCGACGACGCCCCTCACACCATGCGCAGCAGGCCCAGCCCTGTAACATAGTCAGTTACTGCCTCCTGTTACTAATGACTAACGCGTATCTGCAGCACACACTCACACACTGGGGCTCATTTATGAAACGCAAGCAAAAGAAGATGGGTAAATCACTCAAAATTCAGTTCTTAGCTGCTGTAAGCCAGTTATTCTCACCATTTATGACTCCAAGCTGCTCAGTTGGCTGAGGCGGTATCTGAAAGCTGACCATTTAGGCTTGTTTTGAAACTTTAGGTACAGAAATAATTTTAGAGCAGTTCATTTTAGGAATGTTTCAGAAAGAATGATCTTCAGGGTTCTCATTCTATTTGACATTTGAACAATTTAAAAAATGTTCAATTACAAATATTTTATACTGCCAAAAAGTAAAATTCTACCCAGTAAAATCTTTTAAAATTGTATATAATAATATATTATAAAAAATATCATTTTTGTATGTCATTATCATTATACTGTATATTGTAATATGCTATTTATTTTCTAACATTTCATAATCTAACATTTTATTGTTATTGTATTAATAGCTCCTCAGATAATATTATTTTAATTCCAGACTTTAATATAAATAAATAAAAAATGCTATTTGTTCTTTCTTTAAAACATTTTGTCATATATATATATTTTTTGTGCGAGGCCTCCCTAGTGAATTTACATGATCTTTTTATTCATTTATGATTACTGAATTTAAAATAATAATATACATCAAATAAAATACTCTTGACAGAAAGAGTGATTTTTACCCAAAATGTTAGAAATTTGTGAAAAATTTTGATAAATTAGGAACAATTTTAAAATTCCAAATATTTCAATGCCTCTGAAAACTTGGTTATTAAAAAAAAGTATTTTTAAACTTATTTTCCTAAATTATTTTTACCTCTTGAAAATTTTTTGAGGCCCCTTAAGTACAAAAGACCTGCAAACAAATTAATCCTGCTTGTGTTTCATGAATAAGGCCCTTTTTCATATTTAAAATAGTTCTAAAGCAAAGATGCTTTTATTCAATTATATTCCAGCTCCCCCAAAACCTACTTTAATAACTCCCCACTGATTTCACGTTCTCAGTGTCTCTTTAATCCTTGTCTTATGTTTGACTTGCACAGTACATCCGTTTCGTTTAATACTAACAATCATTTCATGAACACATACTGGATCTCAGCAGACATTCATCATGCTGTCTGCTTGTATTGCCGTTTGTCTGATGTGTGTTGTAATAATTCTGGCCACCTACACGCTCTAATTCTCTATTTCTTTCTTATAGGACATAGAGGAGACGATGAACACCGCTCTAAATGAGCTGAAGGAGCTCGAGCGGCAGAGTTCAGCGAAACACGCCCCTGACGTGGTTCTGGACACCCTGGAGCAGATGAAGAACGCTCCCACACCGGCCAGCTCCACAGAGTCCCTGAGCCAACTCCACGGCCTCCTGCTGCGGCCCGCCATCACCGAGCCGCCGATGCGCCGCAGCACCAGCTCCTCCAGTGATACCATGAGCACCTTCAAGCCCGCCGTGGCCCCGCGCATGGGGGTGCAGCTCAAGCCTCCCGCCCTGCGGCCCAAACCTATGGTGGCAATACCCAAGACAGGAGCGGCCCAGCACCCGGCGGCCCCTCCACAGGATCCACTGGACAAATCCTGCACCATGTGATTCATCTCGGGCCAAACGTTCAGGGAAAAAGAGGACCACTGCTGTCAGAGCCAGATTCATAGTGGATTTCATTTCCAGTTAACATGGTGACGTGTGGTTCTTCATTTCTGCAACATTTCATTCAGAGAGTGGACTATAGCAAATATAGATAACTAAAAATATGTTACTGTGGTTAATAAGGCGGTGGTAGTTAGCGTGTATACAATTCCAACACTATCATAGGGATTATTAATAAACTAGAATAACGTCGGTCACTAAGCATGGTTCTGAAGAAGAGTAGACTTAGTAACACAGGTGTTTACCATTTCAGAGAGTTACATTTAGTCGAACATTTTTAGATGTTCTAGACACCTGCGACTAACAGAAAGCAGTTTATTTGTTTTCAAATACTGTTTGCATGCTCGCCTGACACCTTATTGTTTTCCCGCAATACTCTGTGTGAATAGATTAAGGAGTTGGGACGCTATTAAAGAACGCAACAAATCACTACAGCTTCCTACGGTATGTTGTTAGGGTGACGTTTTGCGATATCAGTAGTTTACATCCACTAGAAAAACTGCTAAATGTGAATAATACGGAAACTAAGCAGGGTCTTTGGTTTCTCTGTTTACAGCATTAGGATTGTGGGAAATGCATCTCTTTACATCTCT
>JAUCNO010000318.1:5409079-5439474 GCA_032353835.1 Enteromius viviparus | reverse complement strand
CAAATTACTTCCATATTATCATATGTACACATGTTGTGGCAGTATAGGCAGGTGGGTGACATTTATTGGTTTAATATTTATAAATGTTGTCTTTCTAAAACAAACGATCGCTGAGAAACTGAAGGAAATGTAAAAAGTGTTGCCCCCACTCTCCTCTATGTGATAACCAACACCCAAATTTCTAAAACTAGGCTACTATAGTGAAACTGTGGTAACCACAAATTGCACATGGTTTTGCTACTCTAATTATAGTTTACCATGGTATTTGTAGTAAAACTCTAGTTTCATGCCAAAAAAAACATGGTTACTACACTTTTACTATAATAAAACCATGGTTAATTTTCGAAAAGGGTACATGCAATGCTAATTAAGATTTCCAACTTTTTGGAACAGTTGTCATTTCAAGACACTTGGTCCCTTAAAAAAACAGTTGGCAGCTTGGTACTAGACATAAATGATTTCCAGTCTTGATTTCTTCGCAAACATGGGACTTCCAGCATTTTGCCTGCACTGCAAAGCATTAGTTCCTTTCAGTCCTACAAATGTAACTAAATTGTGTTTATACAGTCTAAGCAAAAGATTTATTATTGAACACATTTTGTATTCACTAGTGGTCAAGTTATCTCAGTTTTACCGGAACAAATTACACCTCGGTTGAGGCCTTACTTAGTGGTAAATAAGATGAATAGGTGTGTGTGCATGCATGTGTGTGTTTGTTGATGCATATTGACTCCGTGCAGGCAGGCAGATGAAGACGACTGGAAGGGCTGATGAAGAACGACAGGAGCGGTGTCTACTGTCTCTTTCTAGCGCTACACCACAGCTAATGAAAATCAATACAGGCGGCAAGTGCATGACTACACTTTTGCACAACTTGGAGCTCAGTTATACGTTAAACATTCAGGCTCAAACTGAATGTTGATCCCCGATTTTATTTCGCATAAAATTTCCGCCAAACGCAGCTACTATTTACCAGTGAAACGGCTCAATACTGCGGGTTTTAAAATGCAAACACGATGGCTTTGTTTACTGTAATTAAGTTAATGGACATGCTTTGAGATGAGACTTGGATTAGAGCAGACTGTAAAGACGTTTATGAGCTCATTAGAAGTTTGTGTCTTTGCCACTGTGCAGTATTTCTCTCCCACACTGTGTTCAGAGATGATGGATTGAGAGTGATGTGCGCGGATTTCTCCTGAATGATGTCACACCGTGCCGAATTTAGCTTGGGTGAATGGCACTCCACTGTTATGGTATCAGTGTGTGTGTGTGTGTGTGTGAGAACAATCACTGTTTCTCCTCTCCACAGCAGCACACACCTCTGACATCTCTGACGGACATGTTTACCATTTCAGCCAGAGAATGGAAATGACATCATTAATGGATACTGGTTCATATAGACATATACATGCAGCTGGGGACAAAAATATCCGCACCTTTGCTGCTATATGTGTGGTCTGTCTCTAATACAAACGGTTTAAAAACACACATATACAGCCAGTCAAAAGATTAGACACACTTGACTGAACAAATTTTTTTTATGATTTATTATTATGTCTCATGCAGCTTTTAATTAATAAGTGTTTCCTATACTTCCATTTGTTTTGAGGACTTTACTATAAGAATATTTATATATTATTTTATATAGAATAAAAAAATACTGTTTTGAAAAAATAAACATCCAACTCAATGTTGGAATATACTGTGTGTGTATATATATATATATATATATATATACACATGTATTGAAGAGAGAAATTAACAATTATAAAAATAAACTAAAATAGAAAAGATAATTTAAATTGTAATTAAAAAAATAATAATATTACTGTAATAATTATGTAATGTATGTATGTCTATGTATTTGTAATTTTAAAATAAAACTAGTGTAAACACTAAAAAAAGAGTGCTGCATTACAATTCAGGAAAAATGCAGTATTTTTGGCCACAACTACACACACATCCCAAAAGTCGATTCTTTCTTTATTAGGAGATGAAATCATCTGCGATTCTTGGCAGGGCTAAAAGAAGACACGAACTCTCAGGGTCAGTTTCCAAGACACAGCTCACACCACAGACTGTTTTTAGTGGAGAAGTCAACATTGACTACATAATTTAAACCAGGACTTATATAATCTATTACTTATTAATCCTATTCAATCATTCTGCTGGTAAATGAATAAGCAGTCACATGAGACACAGAGAACGATGGAGAATCGATCGTGTTTTATGATGTAACATGTGTTGACTGGCACTTCAAAACATGCTAGGAAGAGGACAAACAGCAATTAACTGCTGTCATCCAAGATCTCCCCATCACTGCTATCATATCTCCAGCCAATCACAGCATTCCAGCTCTGCCAGTCATACACTTTCAGCAGACAGCTCCATGTCTTTTTCTTCATCTCAATGATGTCATGTGAATTAAATCCACTGTGTTTTTCTCCTCTCTAAGAGTGATGTTCTCTATTTTGGGGGGATGTGCGACCTCATCTTTTACTCATCTGTCTGTTGCTCTTGACTACCGCACCTCTTTCCTTTCTATTTACTTTCTCTGCTTTATTTCATCATAAAGGAGTGCATGTAAAAATGCAGAGCTGTTGTAGAGAAAACACTCCTTTGTTCTCTCACGTGACGTGCAACAGAATGTCAAACTCTCTTAGCTCTTGCTTCCTATCTCTCACTTTGAGAAAACTGATAGTCTAGTATCTTCGAGCTGCTCCACCTAAATGCTCAAAGAGGTAATGACAACACATTGTGCAAATAGGCTCCAACAAAATTACACAACGTGAAAGCAGCCTGATATGGCCTCTACTAACAAGAAATCTCCAGTGACACAGAACAGGATAAGAGACACAGTAGACACACTGGCTTGTTAAGACTCTCAGATGAGGATTCGAAAGGGCATTTTACTGCCAGGGTTCCCTGTCTTTTATAGAAACAAGATGTTCTTTGCACTATGTGAGGTTTACTTTTCCAACTGGATCTACATCTTTTCAACCAATCAGATTTTAAAAATAAATAAGTAAAGAGGTAAAAAACATTCAACTATCATCCAAGAAGGATTCAGGAGCGTGCTGATATGCGCTCTTAAAAACAAAGTTTCTTATTGGCATTGATAAGAACATCTATTGAATCTTTCCGTTACACAAAATGTTAAGTAGTAAAAAAGGTTCTTTAGATAATAATAAGATAATAGTTATTTATTTGGAGAACCAAAAATAGTTTGATCTACAGTACGCTCCTCTTATAAAATATTTGTTTTACATACACTGTAAAAAATGACTTGATTTTTAAGTAAAAACCTGTTATTAACGGTAAGTTCCCCTAATATTATATACGGTAAAAAACAGTAATGGATATTTAAATAAAATACCGTCTTTGGAAGTGAAAAAGAATGCAAAATATACAGAGGATGACCATAAATTGACGTTCCAATAATTCCATGGATTGCATTTCACATTTGGTGTTTTTTTTTTCTTTGGTGTTTCTTCTTAGTTTTTTATCTTATCAGTTATGCTGATTAGTCTTTTGTGAACGTGACAACTAATGCTGTTAATTAATGTTTATTGCATATTTAATTTTAATGAAAATCTCACCATGATGGTTTTTAGTGTTGGTGTGAATGACATTGTGCATGGATCTACTGTATATATATTATTGGCCTTCTCGGCTTGTGGAAAAGCTGCTTGTGATAAGCTATGGTTCATCATGTGATACTCTCATCACCAGCTGATTTTGATGGTTATCAGTGTAGGTACAAAACAGATTTCAGAAGTTCAATAGGTTGGCATATTAACATTAAACCAGTTAAATTAATACATTTTTTACTGTAAATTTTAGTTAAATTCATAAACTCTAAAACAAGGCTACTGTATTTTTTTTATGGTAAAAATCTGGCAACCGTTTGTTTTTTACCGTAAATTAATCCTATTAGTGAGCAGTTCTTAAAAGAACCACTATAAAGAACCTTTCATGCAATGGAAAAGTTCCATGGATGTTAAAAATTCTTCACGGAATCATAGATGCAATAAAAAATCCAAATTTTTATAGGTGTACTTGAACTTGTCTCACTCACAATGCTGTGTACTTCAAACAAATAATAAATATGCATTTGTGAACGAGTTTGCATTGTTTTAGGGAATTCACACTTATCTGCACATCTTGTGTCCAAGACTTGAATCTTATGCAACTATTTTAATGGCTGTTATGGAAATATGAGGTCCTCTACAGGTCCAAGATTTTGTTCCAGCCTGATTCAATAGAGCTGCACTTGATTTGTCAACTCAAGGCCATAAAATGTGATTGCATAACAAGAACAATCGCTTCTTAAAACAGCTTTAATGTTTGTGTAGCACACGTTTAGGTAAGAAAGGCAAGCTCACCTCTTTCATCTTGGCAGCACTGAAGGTCGGTGTGAGGACGCTGCGCACTCGTTTCCACTGTTCACCCTTCAGCATGATCAGACTGTCACTCATGGGTTTAGTCATGCCCCTGACAGTCTGCATTAGGAATACAGTTGGTGGTTATACATTCCAAAAAGGACATGTTTATAAGAATAAGATTAGGACTAAATCTTAAGCATTCTACTGGTTTGTCAATACTCAGTATTGTGTAGTTGGCAATAACCATGACATTAGATGATGTTTTGGGCTTACAAATGCTACTAATCTGCGCAACTGATTAAACACCTCTAGGCTACGTAAGCACTTACAGTATACATATGCAATCTTGATTTTAAATGTCCTATTAAACAAAGTATGCAGTTTGTAAGTATTCTCAGCATTGCCACAAGAGGTGCTATAGAAGGCCGCAGCATTAGTCTTCAAGTGAGGTTTTACCATTGTTTAGTGAATTTTTTTGAGTGAAATCCAGTCCATTCAATAGGAATCTAATATTGTGTGGTAGGTTATAACTATGAAATTAAAGCACTAGAAGTGGTTGTCATTTGTGCAAACATTTCCAAGTTGTGACCATTTATACTTTTGTAACCTTGATTTCACAAGTCTTTAAAGTGTGTTTTTAATGCTACAGTATATGCAAGTATACTGCAATGCCAAAAAAGGTTCTATAACAGGCATTAGTCTTCAAGTGAGATTACATTTATTTACCATTATTTGGAAAAAGTTCGAAGACAAAATCCAATACACTCAACTAAACTAAACTGAATTTAGTTGCGAGTTTTTCCCAAATTCAAATTCGGTCCCACAAATTCGCCAAAAAAAAAAAAAAAAAAGCTTCTTGTTTTGAAAGCGATGTCTGCATTTGCTCCAGTTTGATTTCAGATGTTGCTTTTTTAAAAATGAGTCCAAAAGAAATATAGCTACATTTAGGGGCAGTTTCCCGAACAGGGTTTAAGACTAGTCCTAAATTAAAATAAAAGTTAAGAGCTGTCTAAACTGGATAAAGCTTGCACTGAGATATCTTAAAATACATCATTGTCATTGTTTGGTCTTAAAATGCTCACAGATCATGCATTTTTGTAAAACATGTTTCTAAAAATTCTTAAATGTCATAAATTAACAAAAGTCTAGTCCTGGCTTAATCTAATCCCTATCCGGGAAACCGGCCCTTAGAGTTTATAGATAAATGAACTTTTTAAAGATAAATTACGTACTAAGGTTGTTTTTCCTACAGTATAGCAATTCAAAAAAATCTAACGGGACATGTCTGTTAAATATTCACATCTCCATATTTGCGTATAAAGAATGTTTTAGGCTAAACAGATGAGCCACCGCAAAGTGTTAAGACCTTTCTCAGACTCTGAACTTTCAGAAAGCGTTTTGTATAAAGCTCTATGTGAATTCGTCTTGGCAATTCTGCATAATTAACAGTCCCGGGTTCATTAAAACTACTGTTGTACACAGAGTTGGCTAAGTTGCTGCCTGAAAGTTAGTGCAGCAACCAAGGCCAGGTGGCAGAGCTTTGTGCTGGGCTGACTTTGATCTTGTGTGTAGATGTTTGTGCTAACGGCTGCCAACACATATTTTTTGTTTGTTTTTTTGGTTCCATGACAATCTCCTTTTATGAGTTTTCTCCCACCGTTGGTCGTAGATGTGCTTTATGTTGAACATTTAAACGCACACATCCATGTACACAAACAGGTCAAGCGGTAGCTGATAAGCCCCGGTGGTGCGCATGGACCCAGTATTGATCTGGCCCTGCCATAATCGTTTACCCAGCAGGCTCAGCTCCAGCAGCAAGGCCATCTCATGACCTTTGACTCTTCTTTGATACATAAGTCATGTGATCATTAGTTTCTGAGCTCCCTGGGCCGTCTGAGTTCAAAGCTCTAGAGTTTTTTGCCAATACCTTACTATTCACATGACGCACTCTCAGAATTGATTCATACACACCTACATACAGTAAATCTTATCGACTGCATGAGAAAGTGCAAGTAATACATCAAACCCACCCTGTCATTGATTGAGCTGATTTTATGATTTATGGGAGATGCTATGTTTGTGTCTGCGATCATAAATGATGATGTTGTGAACAAACAATTACAGAGCTATGTGATGACATCACATAACTGATGGATGGAAGCGAAAATATCATAATAATGAGTTCACATGAACGATAAAGCAAGGACATATATAAAAGTGCGAATCCTTCTGACTGCAAGCGGATACTTGAGTTATGAGTTATGTTAAATCATAGTGAGAAACAAGTCTTTGCTAATAATAATAAACGTTATTTTAATTTTTCAAGCTCAAGAATTAAGGCGCTATTTATGAATGAGCTTATAAAGCTACAGGTAGAGTAATCACTACAATAGAGTACTATATACTATATATATACTCATTATATTTTACTTCACATGTCATATGTTTTATATAATTGAATCATAATTTAATATGCATACTTATTTTAAGTTTTATTTTAATTCAATTAACAACATGATTTAAGGTTTAGTTCATAACAAGTTAACAACACTGTATGAAAACACGTCTTATTATCTTATTCTTCTTGCCTCTAATATTTCAAGGAAAACTTAGTCAAAACTAGTCATTAAAAACTCATTAAGAAGTCATTTTTTGCTGTGTATGCGTGCTTCAAGATTAATAATACAACTTGATGAATTGCTGAGTTTGTGTATTTGATATTAGACTGTAATTGTAATGTCACTCACTTACCATTCTGTTGGGAAACTTATTGAATTCCTTCAGCATCACCTGTCTGAGGATATCTGGGTCTGCTATGATCACTATAGGCCGCCGGCCTATATAATAACTGACACACACATACAGAGAGAGAGAGAGCAAACAAACAAGATGAAATGAATAAATAACAGGGCACCAGTCAAATTTCAGGGGACTAGCAGGAGACAAAAGAACAAATACACACAAAGATGAAGCAGCACAGCTGTGGCTGCAGACCTTGTCTTCCATTCATATTACTGACAGGGGTATATGGACACACATCATAAGTGTGTGTGTCAAGGTCAGGTCGGTAAAGAAATTTGATGAGGCTGCTGGGTAGCTCCTTTTCTGCAGTCACGCATGGCAGCTTTCACTGCTGAGATGTGGCGAGGTCGTACCATCAAACCAGCATGAGCTACCAGCTTCCCCTCAAATGCAACTTCCTGTCATTTTCGTGTTTTCTTTTTTTTTTCTCTGAGCATCAACTTCACAGGAAATTGCATAAGCAAGCAGATAATTAAACACCTTTATCAAGCACCGATAATTGAACATGAAAGCCTTTAGGCAAATATCTGAAGCCATTAATCTAGTTCATACAAGCTTTTGGAAGCTCCTTTTTCCAGGAGAAGGCTACGCTTAGGTTCATTACCGTGTCCAGTGGCTGTAAAGCACATTTAAGCCCAGCTGGAGGCAAACGCAGCCGAGACAGATCACTCTTATCATTTACTGTACTCTCCTTTCATTTGCCGGTGTCGGTTTGGTACTGTAAATGGGCTCTTCATATCATCTTGTGCTAATGAAGCTGACATTGGCAGTCCACATGGCTCTAGGAGCAGGATGAGTTTAATTAAGCTTGCAGCTAAGTGACCTATAAAACACTGATCTCATTAGTATGTTTTGGTTTATCTATGCATCTGCGCCGGCGGTCTGTTCGTAAACCGAAAAGCTGTCTAAAAAAGTCTCTCACGTGCAATACAGACTGATATATGCAAGACTGATATATCTCTGCAAAAGACCATTATTAATGCCATTTTCCAGTAAACGGTTTAATGTCAAACATTAGATTCAATTTAAAGGTTTAATGTTCAATAATAATAGGTATCATGAACAATACTAATACAGCTACAGCGTTTATTGATCTAATACATCTTAGGGGTAGGGTTTAAGGAATAGTTGACCCAAAATTGAAATTTCTGTCATCATTTATTCACCCTCGGGTAGTTCCAAACCTGTATGAATATCTTTGTTCTGTACAAAGAAAGATATTTTGAAGAAAGTTTTGAACCAGGCTGTTTTGGTCACCACAGTCTTCCATGGTAGTGAAAAATACTATGAAAGTCAAAGGTGACACAAAACAAAACCTTCTTCAAAATATGTTCATTCTTGGTGTTCTGCACAAAGAACACCTCAAATCAACATTAGTTCATGCAATACATATTTAAATCGAAATTGTTTTGCGAGATGAGTTAGAGGAGTATGTAAACCCAATTCTGAGTAAAACGTATAAAGAGTTTATTTTCGAAAACAGACCATGATCATGATCAGGTTAACAAATTATACAAAATAACCCAACTGCAGTTTGTTTGAGATGAATTGGAAAGCATAATGAGAAATGTTTGAGTTATCTGTTATTGCAAATGAAGTCTTCATATGATTCTATAAGTCATAATGAGAAACTTTTTCGTTTATCGTTGTAAGATATGTAGAATAATTTTAGATGTTAACTAACTCATGTTTATTATTATTATTATGATACAATATTACATTACTATGAAAAGGTTTGTCATTTTTATAAGATAGCGTAACAATACTAATGAGAAAGTATCAGGTAATAGGGAGAAACGTTCTCATAATAATATTATGGTAGCACTTTATTTCCCTGTCTTATTCTGCATGTAAATACTATGCACTTATTACAATAATTAAAAATTTATATTTTAGAATATTTTAAAAAGTCTAACTGTCTTGACTTAATTGACTCATGATACAGTTTGTTATTATAAAAAACTGGACTAATAATATAAAAAAAGATAATACCAACATTTTTAATTGGTTTTATATTTTTACAAAATACTTTTATTATTATTATTATTTTGAAAAGGATTCTAAATTGTTAGGATAATTTTAGTGTTAAATCATCATGAAAAAGTAAAAAAACTTAACTTTTTGAACTATCATACTACATTTCTCAATATTGTAATTTTTATGACTTGCAGAATATTTTTGAACCCAAATGTGGCAGAAAAGTGATTCCATATTAGAGTGTACACTCTATAGCATGTAGCTTCTTTAAACTGTATTTAAATATTTAATTCACACCTAAAAGCATCTGGAATCACTTCATTACACTCTATATGCTAACTAACTGTTCTCTGGCTGTCAGTCATTGAAAAGCCCATACTGATCGACCACTAAACCGAATGGCCTCTTTCACTAGGGTATCTCACTAATACATTTTTCATAAAAGCTATTTCAAGAGATTTTCCAACCTTATCTGAAGGATATTTTGGGTCGAGCAAAAAAATAAAATAAAATCACACCTTCGTGAGCAAACCTTCTGCACATGTTATATTGAGCACTCCTGCAATGCGCTGAAACGTCTGAACTTAGATGACTGATGTCTTGTACTTCGAGAACCGACAAGGGTTTTAAGGAGCATGCAGAGCACTGATATGTATTTCAAAGCCCTTTGATTTCGGTGAGAAGCTCAGCCTCTTGGATTACTCTAACTGAAAGATGTCGTAATGTCTCCTGACATATATCCACACGACTCTGAATTAGATCCCGTTTTCCGGTCCCGACAGCCAATCCCGAACCCCCGGATCCCATAGAACACACATACGCACACACACACACACAGGCAGACAAAACCAGCGTCATTCTGATTTTCTTCCCCTCTGTTCTGCTCATATTAAACACAGGAAGCCCAGTGGCACTCGCTGCTTTGATCTCCCTCGAGGAGAAGTCGGCATCTCAGAAGCTGGCATATTAAAACACAATGTCTGGCTAGCGACGGACTAAATTAGAGGACACTGGGCACTCTGTGAGAGCCACATGCTGTCTGAATATGAATGACAGGACCGTGAACAAGGGCCGTGTGTGTGATGGGTGTTATACACAGATGCTTTCATATTAAAATAATTCTATGAATGTGGAAATGACTCAAGCAATCATGTAGGGCACTTTTCATCAGAAACATAATCAGAAAAAATCATTTCTATTACACAGGGGGTAATGAGAAGTCGTTCATGTTTCACTTGGCAAAACAAATAGGTTTCGCATATTTGTGTTTATCAATGCCTTTGACAAAAGCTTTCCCAGATAATAAAAATCACTCTGAATTTTTTTTAAACAGAGAAACAGCATAAATTTAATCCGATTTCACTTATATTTATTCATTTGATTGACGCTGTAATAACAGTAAGAGTAAAATCCAGGGAGACTCACCCACAAACTCGTCCGTATTTCTTGATTAGGTCAGATTGTGCCTTAAAGAAACCCTATGCAAGAACAGAAAACCCACATATCAGTATGAACACATATTAGAGAACATTGTGAACACATGTGGCCAGATTTATTTTAGAGACTACAACACATCATCTACAACAATCAGATTTAAAGGGATAGTTCACCATTACTCACCCTCATGAAGTCGTTCCTAACCCATGACCTTCACTCATCTTCAGAACACAACTTAAGATATTTTGAATGAAATCTAAGAACTTTCTGACCCTGCATAGACAGCAATGCAACCAACACTTACAAGGCCCAAAAAGTCTAAAAATAGTCCGTGTGACATCAGTGGTTCAACTGTAATTTTATGAAGCCATAAAAATAGGCTACTTTTTGTGTGTCAGTTGTGTTGCTGTCTATGCAAGGTTAGAAAGCTTACAAATGCCGTCAAAAATATCTGAATTTGTTTACCAAAGATGAAGAAGGTTTCATGGGTTTAGAAGATGAGGGTGAGTAATTAAAGACAGAATTAACTTTTGGGCGAGCTATACCTTTAATAGTAAAACGCCCTGTTCGTGAAATAATTTAAATGTATTTATTATTTGAAAACTGTCATTCTGTGTGAACACCTGACCATTACACCAATTAGGGGAATTAAGTGACATTGCATTAAAATCCATAAACATGAATATAAATTTGATCCTTTGCAGCTACACAGGCTTTCACTCTAAGAAGTGTTTCTGTGGGAATTTTGAGCATCAGGCACTGGCTTGAAATCTCCATTCCAGTTCATCCCTAAGGTGTTCAGTAGGGTTGAGATCAGGGCTCTGTGCGAGCCAGTCAGAGTTCTTTCACACCAAACTCATCCAACCATGCCTTTATAGATCTTGCTGTAAAAGACGGCCAGGACCTTCCCTAAACTTACCACTAAATTGGAAGCATATCATTGTCCAGAATGCCTTGGTATGCTGAAGCATTAAGATTTCCCTTCACTGTATCCCTCTTTTACGCACCATGCACCGCAGCACTCACTGACCCCGCTCTGTGACTTTACATAGTCTTCTGCTTTATGGCTGAACTGCTGCTGTTCCTAAACGCTTCAACTCTTCAATAATACAACTTACAGTTGATTCTGGAATAGCAGGGATTAAATTACACAAGCTGAGAGGTTTCCTGTCAAATTAGCATGTTTCAATTCACTGAGGTCTTGACCACAAATGTTTGTAAATGCATGACTAGGTGCTTGATTTTATAGACGTGGCAATAATTTACAATTTTATGCTGGATATTATAATTATTTTTATTACCATTACATGCGACTTATTCTCCTGCCAGACTTGATGCTTTTTGAAATACAGTGAAATCTAATAGTAGAGATATGATTTGTTCAACTTGCATCCGTTGTTCTCAGTGGGTGGGCACTTTTTCCAAGATTAGCACATTCTCAAACATTTGCACAGCTTTGCCATCATGTAGTTTAAAGCAATTATTAATTTCAGCTCGATCTTCTCTTGCACACCACCATCTGTCTTCTCTGGCTTCCCTGCGCAATACAGATCAATCACTACGACTCCTAAAGAGGCACTTACTATGTGAACACAGGTTATTGCAGATACAGCATCGCACTTATCTACCAGTAGGGGTCAGCACAGAGCAAAAACATCGACTGTGCTTGGCTCGCTCGAGCTTTATGGGCTCTCTGAAAGGTTTATAGAGGTCTACTGAGAATATTATCCTGAAATATCCATAACCGTAACACAATAACAGGAATATTATCATATCCCTATTTAGAATTGAAGAACATATTAAACTTTGCACACAAGGCTGCTGAGACTGCACTGTTTATAGAGGCTGGTGGGATGCAGTTAAAAAGTCACGCAACAAAGCAAACAGTGAACACATCAAGTGCTGACTGTAAAATGCACACACACATATAAAGAGCACATAAAGAGCGCTAGTTTGGTATGCATGGCAGCCGGTGGCTCTGCTGTCTCTACTAATGAAGGAGTCGACAGTGCTGGCACCAAACCGCCTGCCCTCCCTTCTTCATCCCACCATTCCTGCAGTCTCCCTGGTGGGCATTAGGCAGAGACGTATGTGTGTGTGAGTGTGTATTCCTCAGTGAGCATTAAGCAGTGGGGTGTGTGCCCTTCCATCCTGATGTCCTCTCCTTCAGCCTTTTATTACGGTTTTGTCATACGGAAGAGGCTGCGCGAGCATCAGGCAGCGCTGTAGTGAAGTTTAACAGGAGGCTCGATTTAAACTAATGACTTGCTCCTGCCTTTGGCTTCATTGGGGATTCATCTGGGAAGGATGCGATCAATAACGGCGGATCTGACTGAAACGGACAGTCAGCGATCCTATTGGAATTCTTTTAAAAAGATTAGCCACTTCCAGTATTTTAGCACATATATGACCTTGACCTCTGCGCAGATCTGAACATCGCACTGGTTCTCTTTGTCTCAGTCGCTAATAATCTCTCATGTCACTCAGAGTCATGCAGGCAGACGTTCAGTGCGTGACTGAGAGGATGTGGAGGAGCGTATGGCAGATGCACTTTTAAGGCTATTCTATTCTTATTCTTATTCTTATTCTAATAAATAAATAAATAAAGGTGTTTCACAAAATAACCTTTTTTATCTAAAGGGTTCCATAAAGAACCTTTAACATCTGAAGAGCCTTTCTGTTTCACAAAAAGGTAGGAAAGAGATGGTTCTTTAAAGAACCTTTTGAAACTTCTTTGACTAAATCGTTCTTTGTTGAACCAAAAATGGAACCTAAAAACCTTTAAGCACCTTTTAAATAAATAAATATTATTCTATTCTATTGTGTATTTTGGAGAGTTGTTCAAAAAATGCCTTCCTTCTGTTTTTTTTTACATTTATATTTGAGTAAACCTGAAATACAGTGAAAAACAATTGGTTTAGAATTTTTTTTTTAAATAAACAGCAATTTGTACATTAAATTAAATGCAGAAGCACTGAAATAGCATTTTCTTTTTATGTACAATTAAAAAACATTTACAGTGTAATTCCATTAGAAATGATGCAAAAAAAATCAGTACTCATCAAGCGAGATGAATTTATGTAGACTTTGAGATCACATATTCTGTTTGTCTAAAGGTTATAGTAATTTATTTAGAGATATTACTCAAACAAAGCCAAACATACAATTCTGTTTGAGTATCTAGCTACCATATGAGTATTAAATAAATCTCTGCATATCTTTCAATGATTCAGTGCCACAAACCTGGCAAGCCAACTAATTATTTCCTCCCCAAAGGCACTAACTGCAACAGATCAGTTTCAAGATCCAAAAAAACCTGTGCATCCAGACATTTGCTTATAAAACATGCAACCCTACAGGATCTTGCAATTCTTACTGGTTTTATTTGCAAAATGCATCAGATATCATTTAGTTTTTAATGAGCATTTAATAAAAGACAATTCCATCTTTGCCATCAAATGTATTTTAAAATATAAAAATATATTACTGTACTTTTTAATTTAATATATGCAGGCTAAGTGAGAATACAAGACTGTTTTTAACATTAAAAGACCCCAAATGCATTATTGGTAGAGTTTATATGGGTCAGTCTTCTGTTAGTATATTAATATAACCTTTGACAATGACCTGTTTTTGTACCATAGATGACATAAATAGTCTTGACACACTGGGCAGGCAGCTTTACATTGTTAACATTAAAGTCAGTCTACATACTGTAGCTCTATTTATTTCAAACTACCATGACAAATCCTGTTTTCCAGATACGTCCCCTATGTATAAACAGAAAGCAAGTGCATGTGTGTTGGCAACAGAGAGAAAGAGAGAGAGGAACTGCATCTAGGTTGTTTAGGATCTTAAATGGACCAAATCTCATGTCTGTGAGTGTTGTATTTGGTAATGGAGTGTGTCATGATAATGTGCTGCTGTGGCTTGTGAGAGACTCTGTCGCCTAGTCTCTAAATGTGACTCAATCTGCCCCGCATCCCAAACGCTCTTTGCACATCACTTCCTGTTACCCATGATCCTCAAATCACAACCTTCAAAAAACTCCAAATATATATTTATTGTTTCATCTCTTTAATTTCTGTCGCACATTTCCTTCTCTTAAGGTTACATTAAGGGTGCAATTGTTTAATGTCTCACTGCACAGCGTTGTTCAAAAGTTTAGAGTCTGTAAATGTTTATTTTTGTTTAGCAATAATGCAACTGACATTTAAAGACACTCAAGACTGTTTTACGTAAATGCTGTTTTTTTAAAGTTCTATTCATCAAAGATTCCTGAAGCACTATTTATAACAATACTCAGAAATGTATCTTGAGCATCAAATTAGAATAATTTCTGAAGGAGCATGTGACACTGAAGACTGTAACAATTCAGCTTTGCTATTACAGGAATAAATTGTTATAAGATATGAAATGAATGCATACTATGCATCATAAGAGACTTCTTTCAACGAAATGTCCTATTATTCATTAATCTTCATTTATTCTTGTTCAGTCTGGGTCGTTTTACACAAAAAAAACTAATATAAAAGGTACATACAATAAATTTTTGCATGAATATATTCATGAATTAATTCATTTATTCATAAAAAAAAAGTGCATATTATATGAAATGCTCTGATGCATAATGAACATAAAAGTTGATTGTACTGTAAACTAATGCACTGGAAACAGACTTTCCAAAACTAAACTTTATGCAACTTCTGTTTTTTCTTGGTTCACTCGTCATCAATCCTAAACACAGACTTTACAAACATAGCCTGTGTTTTACTTTCCTTCTCCTTTCTCTCTTTCAACATCTTCCTTTCCTCTTTTGCATTCTCACTGAATTTCTAAGTTGAAATGTCACCTGCCTCTTGAGAGGGGATTGCGTCTGCGTCTTTAGTGCCAGTAACACAAAATGTGCGCTCGCAGACCTAGAGGATTTAGCTGAGAGGCTGGCCTGTGGAAGTGGGTCAGAGGATTCTGCTAGAGCAATGCTCTGGAGACCACTATTTGTGAGACGGAGTCTGCTGACGTCTGCACAAATCTACACACACTAATACACTCAGACAAAGGCTCCGCAACAGCATACAAAAACCCACACACTAAAAAAAGCACATACCTTTAGTTCACCTGGGGAGCTTCATCTAGTCACGCAGTAATTATGCATGCATGCATATTCATTTACGCCTTTCTCACTTCTATCTAAAATGTTTAATCACAACGAGGAAGACATGAATTGAGATGAGAAAGACAGAGAAAGGGAAACAGACAGGCAGTTCGAGAGGGAGAGTAGGAAGAGGGAGCCCTGTCATAAGCGGGTGATAGAAAGACAGAATGAAAAGAGTGTTGTGAACGACATGCTGTCCAGTCAACCATTACTGTCTGACAGTAACATCTTGATCTGGGAATCTACTCAGCACCAGAACAGCAAAAGAGTTGGAATTAAAGCTTTATTTAAAATAAGCCAGTGTGCCGGTGGGGGAATTTTATGAAACATTTTTTTAAAGGAAAAATATACATTATTTTATTATTATTTTACTTGCGTTAATTTAATTTAATTAAAAATGATATGCATTTTAAATAAATAACAGCATTTAGTAATTTTACAGTCATTTATGTTCATTTCACACCATGCAATAAAGTGCATAATTAAAAAATATATTTTTTAAATATAAATATGTAAATATATTATTAAATATTTTTTACAGTAAAAGTTCAAAATGTATATGCATTTTCGAAATATAATATTCTTCATCATTGATACAATCATCTTGATTTTGGATGTCACTACAATACATTTTGATGGTTCTGCAGGATGAAAAATGTGCTAGACTTGTTCCTTTATGGTATTCATTATTATTGGTAGCTAGATGTATCTAAGCATTTCACATTTGCAAATTAAAGTCCATTTTATACTCTCTTTGGAATTGAACAGCCCTACAGCACTGAAAAGTTGGCCTTTATTTCCTATAAACCACGTCAGATCATTATCATTAAACTAAAGATTGGCAGAAATTAGAGTCTTGAAGGTATAGCTGTTGATTTGCTACCTTATAGCTCAGTACTGAGATTAAACTTTAAAAAAAGAGAAGGAATTAAAAGTATTCATTTTACCATATTAAACCCACCCACTCTCCCTGTCCGTCTTTTATATTATCATCGTAAAAGTACATCATTCAGCACGGAGGGTAATCTGTTTGGAAATCACATGGCATTAGATGTCATTAGCGGTGAGTCATCTTTAATGAACACATCTAATGAAGTGAGGCTTGCTGAGAGAAATATCATTTTTCTAGCTTTGGGAGGGCGGTACAAGGTGTATATGTGTGAGAAAGTGAGCGCATTGAGCATTATGAAGTAAACAAAATCTCTTACGTCTTGAAACATCATGAGGTTCCCAAGAAATGGTGAGGGCTTTGGGTGCTTTATGGCACATCTTTCCAAGACAGAGTAAGGGGAGATGGAGTACCTATTAAAACAAAAACAACAACATTTGCTGAAAACCTCTGTATTTTGGAGTCAGTGTGTCTGAGCATTATTAGAAAGACATATGAAAACAACATGAAAGTGCTAAGAGAATAAACAGAGAAAAATGAAATTATTGGAAGGGTTATAGGGTAAAATTACGCTGCCAACCAATAGGCAGGTGGTGTTTATATGCTTGTACAAGAAAGATGCAGGTGTACATATATATATATGTAAATAAAGTAAATTAAAAAACTAAAATTGTACAATAAAAAAAAATAAGCTCATTAATATTTTAATAATTTTTTATTTAGAAAATTGTAATATTATTTAATATAAAATTATTTTGTAGTATTGTGCAGGCTCTCAGTTAATTCTGAAAAAACTGAATGTATAATAATTATACAGACAAATTAGTGAGAAAACAATACATTCTACAGCCATTGTTTAAAATTCCTTGACCTGGGACAAGATTAGGTCCCACTGAGTAAGGCCATGCCATCGTGAGCTTCCTCTGTGACTTCCATTGTCTAGTACAATGTTCCCAGTAGTCCCCCTGATGACAACCCTGTGCTTATTGTAGACTGGGGTGTAAGTGATGGTTCCTGCAAATATATGATGACACAAGAAGTATCAGAGAGCACTGGGAAGTGCTGCATTTCCTCTGAGTATGGAAAAGGGGACCTGCATTATGCATGAGGATTGCATCTGCTGACACACCAGCGCTTCGACCACTTTTAACTTTGAAGTGAGCCGTGGGAGATGACGAGACGATATTCGCTCAAAGACTGCATTTTTGTCCCCTCTAAGTTTAACACCAATGTCTTAATCCAGCAGAGAAAGAGAACCGCTAGTACTTTATTCAAACGTGTGCAAATATTCGCTAACACTGGTGTACCCAAACCCATCTGCTACAAGAAACACTGTTTTTTTTCTACTATTTATACTTTTTTTTATATAAAGATCTCAATAAACTAGTGGTTCTCAATCAAGGGTTTGCTTGTGGACCTTAGTAACCTTCCAAGGGGGTCCTTAAGATGACTTAAAAGGAGACAAATCAACCAATAAAACAAGGTTAAAGTTTATGGCATAGGCTTATGCTTATTTTCATGTTATATTTAGTTTTTTTATTTAACAAAAAACAAAAATGATGCAGCTTATTTTAAGGAGGGAAAATATATCTACCATTACTTTATTTTTTACTATTAAAAAAAAAGTGTTTTAAGTATAGATGGAGGACTAAACCTAAAAACTGTATATCAAATATACAGTGTATAATTAAATTTAACCCAAAATTGATTTTCATTACCTTTTTCTTTATTATTTTGACATTTATTTTTGTTTATTTTTTTACTTTTATTTCTTTTTATTTAATTGTTATTATTTAGTTTTTTTGTATTTATTTATTAGGTCAAATATTGCAATATTTTACCTAAACGAAGAGCAATAGTCACAGTTTTACACAAAGCAGACTATACATTAACTGTGTACAATAATGTACAAGAAATTATAAACAGCGCAGCCTTGTTTAGTATTTAAAAATGAAATTTCAGCTTATCAGCTCTGAGTGTTACCATTGCAGCAAGTGGAAATCTTTATTTAACTAAAAAATTGATGTGATTTCCACCACTAAATTAATGCTGATTTAAGATGTAGAAATTAAGGACATTTTCATGACAACTTAAATTAGTGAGTGTCCAGTGCCAAAAGTGTAATTAGTAGAAGAAACACCCTTGTATGTTTTTTTCTTATCACGTTTGGCTGGAAATATCAAACTTTTACTTCAGCATTGTGACGAGAAGTAACTGACCCCCATCTTCCTCAAAAATAAAAAAAGCACTGTAACCAAAAGATTCTGACATCCATCTCCTTCATAATCTCCAGCTCGGCAGGAGTTCATTACCATATTAATTGTCAGATTAGAGAGTGGGTCTTAACACATGCTGTAAAAAAAAACAAAAAAAAAGCTGGAATGATAACTCATTTTATGACACGCTCTTAATTACACAGAAGCACGTCGCATCCTAACATGCTCGTCCGGTGCTGAAAGACGATGAATCCCCAGTCCAATCTATCCATGTCCGGATTCAATACCATTTCTCACTCCAGCGCAAATGTATTCACCACGAGTCGTCAGGCAAGCATCCAGTCTTTCATCTCATTATTGGTTAAGTGAACACAGACCTAATGTGAAACACATCCACAGCACTCAGCAGGGTGAGATCAGGTTTATAGTTGTGGGAAAGTCTTTCGGCAAAACAGGACCAAAGTTGATTTGTCCTTCATAACATGCAGTTTGGAGCATTACTAACTACAGTTTGTTCCAGTTTTGCTGAAGTTCAATCAAAAATCTCTTTAGGGAGCATCAGAATTAATGTGTTGCTCAAAGAGCAGGTGTTACTGAAGTGTGTCACAGCTCATATGAAACGGAATGTAGCATATTTCCACATTTTGGAGGTGGAAAAGTACAAAGGCAGCCAAAAATGATCAATAAAGTGACTAAACTAAAAGCTCAAACATTAACAGCAGGTCAGTTAAAAGTCAATCACATGAAGCAGGCTCATTTCAAAAGGATGTTCTAATAGAGCAAGCTGTTAGGCTCATTCTTTGCTCTAATAAGAAGAATAAACTTAAAACACAAAAATATCCATCTTGTTAATTTACTAATAAATTGTGAATTTACTGTAAATGGATTCATGACCTCTAGACTGGACTACTGTAATGCACTGCTAGCTGGTTGTCCTGCATATTCAATAAACAAGCTACAGGTAGTCCAAAATTGTCCTTACCAGGTAAAGAAATATGATCATATTAACCCAATTTTTCAGTTTCTGCACTGGCTTACTGTTAAAGGAACATGTCACTTTAAAAAAATAAGATTTTCTTTTTTCATTTTCCATCTCCTCTAGAGCTAAACAATTGATTTTGACCATTTTCGAATCCATTCATCCGATCTCCGAGTCTAGCAGAGCACTTTTAGCTGTAGCTTAGCATAGATTATTGAATCTGATTAGACCATTAGCATCAAGAGTTTAGATATTTTTCAGATTTAAAACTTGACACTTCTGTATTTACATCTGAAAATAGTCCCCAGCAAATTATACATAATATCCTTGCACTTAACCTTGAATTTGAGACGTTGTTGTTGCAACTGTGCCATTTAAAGGGATAGTTCACCAAAACAAACAAAATAATGTTATAATTGGACACAATAGTTATATAACACAAACATATATGAGCTTTTCTATGGATAAATAAATAAATAATGTATACATAAAAATAAATTAATAATTAAATGCTTTAAAAAATAAATAAAATAAATCCAAATATGCATGAAAAGATTTTGCAAAGTGTAATTTTTAATGGTGCTGCTTATACCAATTATGCTATACTACACATTTATTTATACATTAATGTATGTTTTTTTTTTCAAAATGGATATAAATAAATGAATAAATAAATATAGAAATATGCAAATAAATGAATAATAAAATACTGAAAGAAAAACACAAATAATTACATTTTTCAGAAACAACACTGGAACCAAATGAATTTCAAGGTACAGAAAAAAAAAATTTAAAAGAAAAGATGTCACGCAGGTTTAAAATGACATGTATTCCTAATATCTTCTTTTCAAAAGAAGGAACTCATAAATCAAGTTTGGAATGATTTGAAGTCAAGTAAGTAATTACAAAAATAATATTTCCAGGTGATCTCTATGTCTAGCAACTACAGTATATGTGGGTGACTGAATAGATGCTCATGTATAAATGCGCAAAGTTATTAATGTGCTCATGTTTCTGACGCCAACACCAAGATGTTATCTGAATGACCCATTTTTGCAGCTTAGTTTCCATAAACTGAGTGTAAGCTTTTTTATGAACGTTATAATGCCAACATATGTCCATTTAATTATTTGACTGCCGACCTACAGTACAGCACGAGACAGCACACAACTGAATAACGATCAATGCAAGCCTGAGCTGACTGACAAATCCAGCGAGGCATCTCCTCTGTGTCTCTTTCCAGGCTAGATAAACAGATGTTGATGTAGCTTATCAGTGAATATGCCTGGCCATTTCTGAGCCCTGTGCCAGGGGCAAAGAGAGAGACAGAGATGTGCTACAGGCTAAATATACTGGAAAAGGCCAGGATGGAAGACGGTCCCTAAAAATACCACTAAAACTCACACCCAGCTTCCTTGTTAAATATTTACCTCAGCCTTACTCTCTATCCTTCCCAAATACGAATGTTAGTGGTCCTACAAAGTAAGGAAAGAGCACTGCTGGGCACAGACATAAATATATCAAACCTGTTTCAATGACACTCTGACAAACACAAACTTCTCCAAGGCTGATATACACTGCTCAAAAAAAAATAAAGGGAACACTTAAACAACACAATGTAACTGCAAGTCACACTGCCCACTTAGGAAACAACACTGATTGACAATCAATTTCACATGCTTTTGTGCAAACTGAATCGACAATAGGTGGAAATTATAGGCAATTAACAAGACACCCCCAATAAAGGAGTGGTTCTGCAGGTGGTGACCACAGACCACTTCTCATTTCCCATGCTTTGTGGCTGATGTTTGGTCACTTTTGAATGCTGGTGATGCTTTCACTCTAGTGGTAGCATGAGACAGAGTCTACAACCCACACAAGGGGTTCAGGTAGTGCAGCTCATCCAGGATGGCACATCAATGCAATCTGTGGCAAGAAGGTTTGCTGTGTCTGTCAGCGTAGTGTCCAGAGCATTGAGGCACTACCAGGAGACAGGCCAGTACATCAGGAGATATGGAGGAGGCCGTAGGAGGGCAACAACCCAGCAGCAGGACCGCTACCTCAGCCTTTGTGCAAGAAGGAACAGGAGGAGCACTGCCAGAGCCCTGCAAAATGACCTCCAGCAGGAAACAAATGTGCATGTGTCTACTCAAACGGTCAGAAACGGGCTCCATGAGGGTAGTATGAGGGCCTGACGTCCACAGGTGGAGAAAACCCCAAGATTAGCAAATTGGCCACTGGCACCCTGTGCTCTTCACAGATGAAAGCAGGTTCACACTGAGCACATGTGACAGATGTGACAGTCTGGAGACGCCATGGAGAACATTCTGTTGCCTGCAACATCCTCCAGTATAACTGGTTTCGCAGTTGGTCAGTAATGGTGTGGGGTGGCATTTCTTTGGAGGACTGCACAGCCCTCCATGTGCTCGCCAGAGGTAGCCTGACTGCCGTTAGCTGAATCCAATTGAGCACATCTGGGACATCATGTCTCGCTCCATCCATCAATGCCACACTGCACCACAGACTGTCCAGGAGCTGGCTGATGCTTTAGTCCAGGTCTGGGAGGAGATTCCTCAGGAGACCATCCGTGACCTCATCAAGAGCATGCCCAGGCGTTGTAGGGAGGTCATAAAGGCCACACACACTACTGAGCCTTGTTTTTTACTTGTTTTAAGGACATTATATCAAAGTTGGATCAGCCTGTAGTGTGTTTTTCCACTAGGGTTCAGTACCGAAACCCAGTACCAGTATGGCACCAGTACTTAAGTAACCGGTACGTACCGAACCGAATCCAAACGTGGATTTCGGTGTCTCATTTCGGTGCCGTACCTGCAGTGTCGGCCCGTCCAACAGGCAGTACAGGCTGTCGCCTAGGGCCCCGTCTTGCTTAGGGGGCCCTGCGAACACCAGTGTAATATACGTATTTCGTTTTTACTTTTGCACGTGCGCGCGAGTGTACTTGTGAATCATTACACACGCCCGCAATGCACAGATAACATTTAACACGATACAATTCACAACGAGGGTAAGAAAAATACCCCACCATATTTTATTAAAAGAATAGCTCTGTATAATTCATACATGATTTATAAATAAAATTCAAATTCAAAAATTATAAATAAAAGTGTAAAAAGATTAGAAACATACACAGCAGCCAAAGCACCACACTCTGTTAAACATAACACTTGCAGCTATTGCTATTGCGTCATAGCTGTGTAGGCAGAGTCAGCGCTTCATTGGAAAAGCATCGTGTTGACCCAGCGCAGTGCATAAAATAATTTCTGCCGTTCAACGGAACATGGTATGTCACAAACTGAGTCATATTGGCGGCTCGTCTCGTGACAACTGCTTACTAATGACTATTAATGTTGGAACAATGCTTTATAAAGGATGAACCAACTCTGTACTAATGCTTAACTAATGATTCATAGTGTGCAGTTATTATAAAGTGTTATAATATATGTATGTAAATGTATTTTTATTTTTTAAGTAGTGATTCAGGCACCGTTTAGGCACCGGAACCGTTTTAAAAGTATTGATTTGGCACCGGTATCGAAAAAACCCTAAACGATACCCAACCCTATTTTCCACTTTCATTTTGTGTGTGGCTCCAAATCCAGACCTCCATGGGTTAATAAATTTGATTGCCATTTATATTTTTCGTGTGATTTTGTTGTCAGCACATTCAACTATGTAAAGAACAAAGTATTTAATATGAATATTTCATTCATTCAGATCTTATTGTAGTATTCCCCTTATTTTTTTGAGCAGTGTAGTTAAACTTGCACATCATGAAGTCATTAAAATGTATGAGTTTAGGGTGACCTGTAACTTTGGGTTGAACGAGCAGAAAAGGAAGGAGAGATTGAGACAACCATGTCTGACTGACAGCAAGAGACTTGCTGTGTTGTTTTCAGTGCGAGGTTGGAAGAAACAGGCCATCCAATGTTCTCATTAGGGCCAAAAGTGCCATAAAGGAGGAGAAATACAGTGTGAGGTGAAATAAGGGTGAGAAACTGAAAAGTTGCTGTCCAGATTCTGGAAAAAAAAAATTGTTTTTCTGATACAGAATCAAGATGCTCAAACTGTGGTTCTGGTGAGCTAGTGAGCTGCATGTGTAGGCTGTGTTTCCCAACCTCATAGGTAAACATTAAGTAACTCTCCAGCCCTAATATATAAAATACAGAGCATAATTTAGCATTAATGTATTATTATTACCTAGTAGTAAAAAAAGAAAGAAAGAAAAAAGGAATGCATTTAAAACACACTAAGTATAGTTCAAATCTACTGTATGATCTTTAAATAATATAGCCCTTTAAATGCAAAATATTTAAATTGTACCTAAAATATACTTGCAATAGTTCCACTTTAGCACAATCAATCAAATATTATATACATATATATATGTGTGTGTGTCTGACATATGTCTTTAATTAGACTTCACTACTTCTGCACAATTAAAGTGCATTAAGTACACAATTAGTTGTTCCAATTTAGCAGATTATACCAGTGTAGTATACTAAAAGTATAATTGCATGGCATTTTGTTAAATTCATAAATATGAAAATATATTTGGAGTATACATTGCATAAAATAAATGCATTTCAAATACATTTAAGTATACTTATTTTTCATAGGGTCAACATCAATTAAAACCAAAACGATTTCTTGTAGTCTGTATTTTGTCTTATTTTCCAGTATAACACTTTTAAATTGACTTCTTAAGAAAATATACAAGTATATAAAAGATATAGTCTTGTAGTCTAACCAGTGCATTGAAGTTACACGAGTTTATGTTCAATTGGGTAAGAAAAATGTAATTATTTTAGTAAGTATATATTTTGTACCCTTTTAGCAGATATGTTTTTCTTCCTTTGCTGTGTAATGTGTAATGAAAGCAGTCTAAGCAAGTAGCTTTCTATGATGGACATGAGTTTGTTTGTATTTCAAGTTCTGGGGGCAATTACAGAGAAACTAAAGACCAAGAAGCAAACTAATTCAGAAATTAATTCCAGGTGGGACTTTAAACAAAAGTGATTTTCCAGTCTTTGTGTGGTGGATTAAATACCACAGAGGCTAAATATATGTAACATATTTCAGAATAACAGCAAATAAACTGTAACTTTTAACTTTTTTTTAATAAAGTAACGTCTTTTCGTTGCAACCATCTGATGAATACACACTATAAACTAAAATATTTATAATACTAATAAAAACGGGGAAGCACTTCCCTATCCTATTGTGTTTGATGCATTGCTTTGCAAGTTTGAGTTTTGCACTGATATATCATTATGTTCATTATGGTTATTATTAATACTAAATGATAAAAATGATAGCACATATTTTACTCTAGAGTTGAGTGGTTATGATTACTCATCTCCAGAAATTATATAAAAAATTATCAATTTAACAGAGGCATCAGTACTGGTATAAAAATACCAAAAAACTTAATAAAAATAAATACAATTTTTATGTCATTTACATTTAAACTGCAGATTCAGTTAATCAAGATTATTTCATTTCAGAAAAATGTGATTAATTTGTTTTTTTTTAATCGAATAATAGCACTATATATGTAACTCCCTTAAACAGACCCATAAAAACAAAATAAACTAATGTTTGCACAATATATATTATATTACACCTATATTGCAGCCAGAATCACCCGCAGATTTTTTGCTGAGAATACCACTGGACTGCTATCTCAGTGTCTTTATCATACACTCATAATTACACCACATTACAGCATCCCACAGCACTAACATATTTTTCAAGCTCAGTTTACTAAAGCGTAACAGAGTTTATGCAGCAGACAGTTTGTATGTTTCAGGACTTTTAGTATCAGCAAACAAATCCTGAAGCACTCAGAAGCACACATTGATCCTGCCGGGCATAAAAGTGCAAGCTATAATTGCTCTGAGCTGCTTCTAGTGTCTCTCTTGATCATCCATGACACATTTGATTTCTTTTCTATTGTAAGAGCCTATTAAAAATGGGCACCAATAAAAGCGCATTGATTCATGCAGGATTAGCCCATCGGACAGGAGTTTTATCACGGCCACAAAATCGCCAGCACCCTTCTGTCACTCTCACGCACACACTAACGTGTCCAGCTGCAGTCACATGGACCGTGATTTGCCAGCTTTCCACTTAATAGTCTGCTGGTGTTGCTGTGGGCCTGGGTGGGCTACAGAGTGTGTGCATGGGGAAAGCGATGCCCAGAACTGCTTAAGCGGTCTGGTGGTGGGCAGAGGACGAGCTCCCCTGTGGAGTTTTGTGCAGAACCCAGACCTGGATCAGACGCTTGGCGGTCACACCGCGATAGTGAGCTCAGGCCGCACATTTATCTCTGAGAGCAGAGAGCTGCTGCGATTGATCAGCTGTGGACGAGGAGGCGCTACGGTCCAGCACAACACCAAACAATCTGCGACACACAGCAACAACAAACACAGGACAGAGAGCCAAACGACTTTAAACCACACAGTAAACAAACACATGATTTAAATGCACATAGCCCTTTATAATTAATGATCCGGTGTTAAGAGTATGTTTTTTCGTACAGAATTTGATCTTATTGCCATGATGAAGATATCTTAAAATACATTTTCACAACCACTTAAAGATGAAAAGTACACTTTACAAGTTATTTGAACATATATGTTAAACTATACAAAGGAATGATAGTTATAACAATGGGTTGGTAATAGCATTTACTAAAGCTAGTAAATTAATTTAACAGATTGAATTTTGTGTTGGACACATATGAAAGCATTTTCATTTTGCAACTTATAAAGCTTTACAATATGTTGTAATTTGCATATTAAAACCAGTGTAGGAAAATGGCAAATGTAAATTATATTATTGATTTTTCAGGTTCATTTCGCACTAAACATTATACATATGTACTGTATGGGAAAATGTATTTAAGTGCCATTTTGCGTATTACATTTCAAAATGAATTATGCTACCCCATATGCTTCCATAGAAGAACAATGTATTTCCAAAACTGAATAAACTGCACTGACTTTCTCAGAATCCATCTGTCAGACGTAGCCAATTAAATTCGAAATACAACGTTTGATTTAAAAAAGAGCCAATTCTTTAATTCAGATTTTTGCATAACCCCTCGTATCAACTACTGGTACCAGTGGCAATCCTAATTACCATGAAACATAGATTCCTCATTATCATCTCATACCAAATACCAATATCTGAAATCAGACACAAAGGATCGACAAGGTCTCAGCCTGAAATCCTCTTAATCTCAGTAAGAAACACAAATGAGATTGTGTCATTCAAGCACAGAGGGGCTCATACAGAGCCGTCCAGTTTGACACAGACTCACAGCTACGCATTTCAAAGATTCTCCTCTGTCACATAATCAATCGCACGCAGGACTCCGAAGATCACACAATGAAAATCGACCTGCATTTTCATACATACATAAGAGGCTAAAGATAAACACGTTGAAATGCTGTAAAATGATTAATTTTAATTTTATTTTTATTTTAAAAGAAATTAATAAATTTGATTAGTTCTGTCAAATGATTAATTTCAATTAATTGCATCCAAAATAAAGGTTTTTGAAAATAATATATGTATTTATACTGTGTTTATTATGTAGACTAAATATAAACACACACACACACATACATACAGTAGTATACATGGCATATACACAGTATATATTTTATAATATTTTATTGTATATAGATTCATATTAAATATATTTAGATATTTATTTTATTATATTTTATATTATATATAAAACATATTAAATATCTAAACTTTTTTTTATTAAATATGTACATGTAAATATGTCTGTGTGTGTGTGTATTTATATTCACAGTATATTATGTGAACAAAAACCTTTATTTTGGATGCGATTTATTGTTTAACAGCACTTCTTTGGATCAATTCAATGCATCCTTGATGAATAAAAGCAACAATAAAGATGTATACACTCTCAAAACAAGCTTTTTTCCTTGAACTTAATCCTTAATCCTTTTAAAAATAAATAAATAAGCATTTCTCAAGCAGCAAATTAGCATATTATAATGGTTTCTGCTGGATCATGTGACACTGAAGACTGGAGTAATAGTTCTGAAAATTTAAGGTAATTCGGTTCTGTTAAAATAATTATAAAAATATTGAAATATCAAAAACATTTTAAAATATTGTTGAATAATATTTTCTTTCAATACATTATTTTAAATAGTTTAATTTCAAAAAGTTAATTACAAATTGCACCTAAATTTTTCGGGATTGTTTTTAGTTAATAAAATACAATTTTTCACAATGTATTTTATCATTGAGGATTTATATTATTAAGTCTAAAAATCTCGTCTTGTTCTCGTGAACCCAGTGTCTCGTCTTGTGGGATAAGTGTCTTGTTACACCCCTACTGCATACACTAATTTGGGTCTATAAACCTCTTTCAAATGTACACTCTTCTCTAGCTATTGATGTAGATCAATAACAAACAGCCGTGCAGCTTTTGTGTCAGTCAGTAAATAGCTATTATTGAACATTTACCGCATGACGCAATTACATTTGATTTGTGCACAGCTGGAGATGTATTCATGTAGACATCTATTTTAACAAAGTTTGGTGCTGTTACTGTACCTAGAGGGATTGCTGAGTGCCACTACGTAGCTGAGATAACCAACCTATACAGTTGATGTAAGATATTCTTGTTTACCGACCCGTGCCGCCGCGCTATGCAAACTAATGGCTGCATGTTAAAAGCCCCTCACTGAGTTCAGAGGGGTTTTTTAATGACTTGTAATTCCTCTCATCACTAGGCGACATGCACTTACAATTCAGCATACCAGCCTTTATTAAACACACAAACACTTTTCCCTCATTACAGCTTCAGTCCATGTCAGGCTACAGAGGAAGGAGTTCATGTGTCATTTCGGTGCTCAACCATCGTCAACCATTCATCAGTGTGCTCCTTTAAAACGGAGAGAAAGGAAAAAAAGAAGAGAGAGAAGGCAGTTTGAAAAGAAGTATATCTTGCCCCGTCACCTCCTCACTGCTGAAGTGCATTGTGTGTGCAGGTGCACATGTGTAGCCAGCTGTGAGACAACAATAACCAAAAATAGGATGAAAAACGGCGCTAAAATAGACGTGTGAACGGGCCTGCTGTGACATCTCTCTTGTCGGTATTAGTCATGTGAGTCCCTCCGGTTCCATAACACCTCCCCAGGACCCAATCCTGTTCTTCTGAGCCTTTCCACACAAAACATGGTGCTATTTCCAGCCCTCAGCAGGGACTACGGCGTGTCTCGCCACACTGACTTGTTAAAGACGGCTGAGAGAGTCTGTATCATTCTCAAACTCATAGATGTGATTGAAAAGGACAGTGGCTTGAAGGAACAGTTCGTCCACAAATTCTGCCATTATTAATCATTTTTGGAACATTATTTGACAGTGTCATTATTTACTCACCCTTGTGTTGTTTAAACCCATTTTTCTTTCTGCTGTGGAGACATTTTGGATGTACTGATTCCTAGAATTATTATGGAAGGGAAGTCGGGGTATAAGAATGAAATTCCACAATGACATGCTCTATATTTAAAATTTTTTTCACTAAAGTCCTTTCTAACAAATCTTTTGCCGGAATGATTCATTCGTGATTTTATCCAGTTCCCAAGTCACAGATTTTATTGAATAACTATGAAAGCCCTTTTCTGTCATGAAAAAAATGACAATTATTATTTTTTTTTTTCCAGAATTGCATGATATAAGCTCGTAGTTTTTCATCATGTGGTACAGATGATCGCAAGATATGAACTCGAAATTGTGAGATATAGTAAGAATTATGAGATACATAATGAGATACCCTGTATCACCATGCAATTCTGTAAAAATATCTTTTATGTCTTTATCTGTCTTTTATAAACAGGACTTTATAACACGCTTTTGTGAGTATATTTCCAAAGTCTCACGTTAATATGTACATATTTTACAAGGTGGCTAATTCATAAAAATTTGTACGACCTCACTGGTATGAATTCATACAATGTTTGCTAAACATGTACGTATTTTACGAGTTACCAATTTGTATGAATTTGTACACATGACCAATACCTAAACCTACCCATCACTGGGGTTTAGGCAAATCATTCAAAATTGTACGAGTGAAGTCATACGAATTTGAACGAATTAGCACAATTTTGCCACCTTGTAAGAATATGTACGAATAGGTCGTGAGATTGTGCTGCTAAATCGCATAATCGCAATTATCCGATAAAAAGTCATAATTCCCAGTTTATATCTCGCAATTATCCGATAAAAAGTCACAACTGCCAGATATATTTCGCAATTATCCGATAAAAAGACATAATTCCCAGTTTATATCTCGCAATTATCCGATAAAAAGTCACAATGGCCAGTTTATATCTCGCAATTATCCGATAAAAAGTCACAATGGCCAGTTTATATCTCGCAATTATCTGATAAAAAGTCACAACGGCCAGTTTATATCTCGCAATTATCTGATAAAAAGTCACAACGGCCAGTTTATATCTCGCAATTATCTGATAAAAAG
>JAUCNO010000318.1:5348135-5398363 GCA_032353835.1 Enteromius viviparus | reverse complement strand
ATATATTTATACATTAAAGACGACTTACAAATCATTTCACACACAAAAAAAAACTTGCTTTCATTTCTGTTACTGTGATTGTGAAACGTCCCCGAAATTCAAGTTAGGAGTGTTGATATGATAAATTAGGCTACTGTCAACACTGTGTTACTGTTTTACCAATACACATACGAAGAATAGGTTCAACACTTTAGATGCTCTCTGTGTCGTGTCACCTTCCCCCTGTTGTTTTGTAATAGAATCCTTTTACAGCATGTTTTAGTGAATGAAAACCGTTTACGTAATAATAATAAAGAGCGAGCAGCGATCATCATGCGCTCTGCTAACAGTAAACCAGTGATGTTACAATGTTATCAACGGTTTAGATTACACGTTATTAGTAAATGGCACAGTCGCGCTTACCCCGTGTTTAACAACAACCGCTTGCGATGACACTGCGGCGTTCTGGAAAATGTAGTTTTTAAGCAGCTGGAAAAAAATTCCCACGCAATGAACTGTGGTACTTGTAGTTTCCACTGATAGCCAGCTAGAGGACCTCACACAGTAACTTTAGCATATAGTTCTTTTTTGAATATGGTAGTAATAATAATAACAATAGTAGTAGTAGTTTGTCAAGAAAAAAAGTAAAATGAAAATGAGATTATTTAAAATTCCAACATTTAATTAGCTAAGCTATATATAAATTAAAAGGCTACGGAAAAATTCGAAGTCATGTTTGGTAGTGGAGAACAGTTTTTTATGGAAGAGTTTTTTTATTGCATTTCAATAAGAAAACATTCTATATGATATGCTATAATATGTGCTATGATACATACAGTTCAAAACTTCATTTTGAAGTTTCATTTCATCAGCTCCATAAACGCAGAGAGTAGTTGCAAGCAAGTTCAAATAAGTGTGTTGGAGATTATGGCTTAATCTCTGCGATTCAAATCTTTTTGACACATACAAATTCCTTGGATGCATATGTCATGGTAATATTTCATTAACATATAACCCCCTTACTAGTCCACGGTAACATCGCAGTAAGGAAGTGATAAACGTAATAGAATATTTTGTCAGAACTAGCTGTTTTCAGCTAGGAGATCGAGTCGATCGTCGTTTGATTTGAAAGGCCTGTTCAACACGATCGGTTACCTCGTCGTTCGATTACAACGCAAAGTCGCTCCGTTCGCTCGCTCGTTTCTCTCTCATTGCAACTTTTGCAGGCACTCACTCCACAGACATGATCACCAGCTGAAGCCAAGACCTGCGATTTGGCTCTTTTTTAGAGCCAAAACACCATCGATACCCGTGGAGTTAAATTGCACACATCCTTTTTTCATCACGCACCCCGGGCCGATCATCAAATTGAAATTCTGGATGTGATTTTTCCTTCTTTTATCCCTTTTCTCTCCCTGATGAACTGGGTTAGTAATGCAGGAGACAGCAGCGATTCTGTCCGCGGCTCAAGATGGCAGATTTTTATTGAGTTGTGAACAGTGCTGTCGCTTCATTTTTTGCCATGAATAACAGAAATCCTTGCACCGATGGCCCCTGTATACGAAGGTAAGATCTACAGCCCTTACGAGGGGGAAATTAACGTCAGACCTGCACATAATTGACTAACATTATTCACTCTCTCCGCAGAGAGTCCGTCGGGTCCTGAGGTTCATTACCAATCTGTTACTTGTGTCAGAGAGGATGCATTTGTTAAATTATTATTATTTATGAAATCTTAGTTTGGTGTGCTATCAGTTAGTTGTAGAATTCATCATGGGTTTATTGCGGACTAAAATGTATTTGAAACCGCAAACCTCCCTCTGCTTCATTGTGTAATGCTGTCTATTCACTTAATGTTTATTCTTAATGGCTATTATTACAAATAAAAACATCTTTTTTTTTTACGGATTGCTGTGTGTTCTGCATGCTCATGTCATATTTAATAGATTTAGGATCTATTTAGGGATGTAATAGGCTATACGAAACAGAAAGTGGATATGAAGCAAACAGGCGGTGTAATGCATGATTGTTAAATTCTTCTTGGAACTGTGCTTTTTAATTTCTCGTTTCACTATTATGGGATTCTTTTGATGCTGCACAATAAATGTTGTGCTGGTTTGGTGTGATTTATACTTGCACTGCAGTGTTAAGGTGACTAATTCTTGTGCAGGAATGCTTAATGGAGAACATAGTGGATCCATAGCAGAGTTTTGACTGCCTTAGCATTTTATTGTAAAAAGCCTAAAAAGCTGGTTTTGTTCTCCTGAGAGAACGCCGAGGTCACTTACAGGGTTAGTTCACCCCCAAATGAATTCTATCATCGTTTTATCCTCTGTTTTATTTCATGTGGAGATTTCGGACAGAATGTTAGTGACTGACAGCCTTAGTCACTTTCAATGTATGCATTATGAAAGTGAGCGGTGATTGAGATCCGCACAGGTTTGGAATGACGTGAGGGTGAGTAAATGATGACGGATTTTTCATTTTTGGATAAACTATCTCTTCAAAGTCTCATATGCTGCCAATTTTGGGCCATCGTAGGTGAATCTGAAGCTTTTTGAAAGCACTGTATGTGCTGTCAGTGTTTTAAAATGTAGATAACTCGCTAGATTAAGACAGAGCCTTAGTTGTGGTTGAGTTTGATGTTAGATTGAGATCATATTCCGGTTGGTTTTAGTTTATCATTTGGACAAATAGGGTGCCTTAAAAATGTCAGAGGTCTCAGCCTCAGACAGCTAAAGGTTTGCATTTGTCTTTTTTGAATTTTTTCAATATTTCTGATTGATTACCCATGCTCCCTCTGCTGGTGATTATTTGCACAAAATGAGTAAGCATTACTTTTTTAATGTATGCCTTATCAAGCTAAAGCAAGTGGGAAATATCCCAACCTTTCCTCACAACTCTGCAACTTTCTTAGTTGATTAGGTGATCTCATTGGTAGATGGGTAGATTTGAAGACCCTTAAGCTAACCTTATGGGACATCTGGAGACCCTTGGGACTTGGTTGGCTTTTATGTTACTTTGCCCTGGCTATTGTATAAACAGCATCTCCTGTGGGGATGTTCACTACAATCCCAAACAAAACTAGTTGAGCTTGTTTAAGTAAAAAGCTGTTGGGCATCAGCCTAATTGTTTAGTCGAACGGTGATGCTGTAAAGAGAGATTTGTCATTTGGAAGTAGCTAGTTAATGAAGTAGAAATGACATCGTTCTGGTGGTTGCTCTTATTCTGCTCTTGCTTATTATAGATGCGTGCGCTCAAAATGGAAATGTGGAGCAGCGTCACACACACTTTCTTTACTGTCCATATGTCTTGTGTGATATTTATGAATGCAATTATGTAGTTTTTACACTTCAGATAGCTGGGTAATGCAGAAATGTGTTTTTTTAATTTGCTGTTTATCTCTCTTTGTTTCTCTTTTAGAGTTGTTTTAATGGAAATTTTAATATGGTGGTGTTTTCTTTATCTTACGAATGCCTAATAATTGCTTTATTTGTTGCGTTTTGTGGTTTGAGCAGCCGGTCCAGCGTAAAGCCAATCTGCGAGTATATGTGAACACACATTAAAACTAGATTAAATGTCTGGTCATGCTTGTTTAGAATTTATTTACGGACTCGTCTGCTCATCTCATGGCTGTCAGATGCATGTATTGTGTCGCTAAGGCACATGCGCGCTGCTTTGAGAGCTTTTCAAAAGCAGGAGTAAAAGACTTTTCAGTTTGTGAATAAATATCTGTTACTGCTCCAGTTTAGGGTACAGACTGTCCGTGGAGACGTTTGTAATGCCAGTCCATAGTGAGAGCTCTTTGTTGTTGCCTTTTCCCCTGCACTGATGTGTCTTTGTGGAGCGCTGTGGTGCAGGCCCAACGATCTGGCTCAATCCCATACGGAAGAGTAATCTGGGGCCAGAGGAGTCTTGGCTCCTGGCCTCGTAACCCACCCTGACATGTTGATAAATGCCTGATGGGAGGACCAGGACAACCTGTCTCTACAGCAGAAGGAAGCAAATGTTTAGCTTTGGAATTCTGGAGATGGAAAGACACCTTGAGTCAGGCCTGGATCTTTCCGATTATTGTTTTTTTCCTCCTTATATTTGGAGGTCATGTGTAGTGGTAGTATTTAAAAAGACAGTTACATGATTATTTAATCACCAATGCCTTTGTAAGAATGTACAACTTTGTTAAATGTGCGTTTCACAGAATTTCAAAGTTTTATTAGAATGTTTTCTGAAGGATCTGAAGACTGGAGTAATGATGCTGAAAAATCAGCTTTGCCATCACAGGAATAAATTAGATTTTTAAAATCTATTAAAATGGAAAATGGTTGTTTCAAAGTGTAGTTATTTTTCACAAAATTACTTTATGTACTTTTGATCAAATAAATGCAGGTTTGGTGAGCATAAATGCCTCTTTCAGAAACATCTAAAAAACCTCCAAGCTTCTGAGTGGTAGTTTAGAAACCAAAAATGAAACAAAGCACCCTCAAATCGGTCCATATGACTTCTCCAAACCTTCAGAAACCAATCTTTTAGGAACCAGTATAATAGTCTAAACCAAATGATTAGTTGATCTCTCCCAAGTGCTTTTCCTTTTCAGATCTTTGGAAACCTTCTTGGTTTCCCTGAGTTTGAGTTCATCCCGCCATCTCCGCTTGAAGAACATCTGCGTCATAAATTTCATAAAACCACTGTTAAAACATGTCCTTCTGTTTTGGTGTTTGGAGTTGATTGATTGTCCCTAACTGATCTTAACCCATGGCGAAGGTCCAGGGTCATTGCCAGTTGAGAATGGCAGGAAAATTTATAAGTTTGGAGGTCATCGCCCCAGAGTGAGTTTACATTGTTGCCTTCCCCCCTCAATCAAGAGGAAATGCTTCCTTGCTAGGACACTGAAGCATTGTGACACCGGTGTCTGTTTGGCAGACGAACAAATGCATGGTTCTCATAGCCATCCATGTTTGAAAACCACAATGGCTCTCCAGGTCATTGGTCACTCTGGAAATAGTCTTTTCCAGCACATTATCCTCACAGTCCTTACAGGACTTTTCGCCTCACCTTGGGTCAATGAATGAACCGCAGGCTTGCTGAATGTGATTATGCTGTCCACATCTTGTGCTCCTTTGAAGCCTGAGGGACATTTGAGCTCTCAGAACCTCAGTGGGGAAATGGCTCACAGGTGTGCTCCGGTGCCCGAGGGACTAGAATTGTGGGATATGGGGGTTGGTTAGGTAATGGGGTCTGACCTACTGACAGAAACTAAAAGTGCAGGAGAAAACGGGGCTTTGTTAATGACCACGGTGCGGTCATTCATTTTGTAGGTGTTTATTTTGCATGCGAAATGCACCAATTTTTGCATGTTTGAAACCTAAAGATTTAGTGTCAATGCATTGACTTTCATCTAAGAAAAAAAACCTGCTAATCTTTATAAACTCTCTGGCGTCTCATTGCTAGTGAACAAATTCAATATTCCAACACGATCTCATAATGTGTCTCTCATTATCAATAAATGACTCTGTGAGAAAGATGTTGTTAATGGCAAGCGTATTTATAAATGAAATGCAGATAGGAGTAATAAAAGTAAAGTAATTTGCACTCTGTATGGCTGCAATTATCTTCAAAGCTCAACAAGTATGAAATATAAACACAGTGGATGTTTTTCTCATTAAGTGATTTATGTGGGTGCTTGTCACAATGCTGCTGACCTCTAGATCTGTCAAATTAAGTAAACCGTGTTAAATGTGATGGCTTTACATATTTTATTAATCTCTTATTATAAATACGATAAAAAACAAACTTTGAATCCTTATTAATTGGGTGTTGTAAAGCTCTGCGTGTCTCTAAAGTTGTAAAAGCCTTACTGATGCTATCAGTATGTTGGTATTGTATGTTTTGTTGTCTGTGCAAATGTATAACAATGCCTGTTTATACTACAGTTGGAGTATAGAATTTAAGACAAAAATTGGGGCTGTAAAAGTGTTAATATATTTAATATTGTAATTTTTAATATGAATTACTGAATATTACAAACCATAATACTAATATTCTTTATTATAACAGTGTTGCCTTAGTATTATTTATATGCTATTAATATATTTTCATTATTAGTAGTTAGTATAATTAGTAGTGTTTATTAATATTTTGACACTTTTTTTCATCTTAAGTTAAGTTTCAGTTTTTCAACTTTTTTTTCAGGTATTTTATTTTATTTTATTTTATTTTATTTTATTTTATTTTATTTTATTTTATTTTATTTTATTTTATTTTATTTTATTCAGTTTGTAGTTGTAATTATAGTTAACAATACCAAAATGTTATTTTTTTAGACTGGATAGGTTTTTAACAGTAAATAACAGTAAATAGTAAATAAAAAAATCTCCATAAAGATTTGTGGGAAAACAAATTTTTTGAAATGTTTTGGAAGGTTTTTTATAAGTACATTATATGTACTTTTAATAATGGTAGAAAAAAATACACAACATTAGATTTTATTGCTTAGTATTACATAATTACAAGCTTTAAAAACAAGATGCCTTCCTAATGTACTGCTTAATCTTTTTTTTAGATAACCTTTATTTTTATATCTTTATTATTTTTTAGTAAAGGTGTCCCTCACAAAGAAATCATCACGTATCGCACTGACTGTCTTTCTCTTCAAGATCTGCATGCACCATCTCGGGCATCACAGCACATGACCTGCAGGCTGGATAATGGGATTTCATAATTAGCCTGTTTCACCGTGCTCATGTTATCTTGCGTAATAATTTGTGATGTAACTCCCAGTTTAAATGACTAATTTGCGGTTCTCTGTTTGTAAAAGTTTTGGCATGACTGGCGACAATTAGTCCGCTATAAGGTTTCATGGAGAGCCATGCCAGCGACGTTAGCCCGAGAGCTCCCGCCACATGCGAGATACGCCGGGGTAGGTGAGTTCAGCATTGATTCGCAGCCATGCGGAAACACAGAAGGATCCAGCTGCAGGCTGCTCTGCTTGTTTCATGGTGCGGGCGTCAGATATGATGCAGCACCAAGGGCCTTTTCAGACAATGCTGAGTGTCATACCTTTCTACACCCACTTATCCCCCAGCACTAATGCATTCTGGGATACATTGCGTGTTTACACGGTAAACAAAAGGTTTGCATTTAGCTGCCAGGCTGTGTCAACATACGGTCACTTAGTGAAGTAAATAAGCAGCAATGAAAATGCAAAGAGAAGCCGAAGGAAACCAAGTCATTTTTGTTTCAAAACATCACAAATGGGCCTGTTTTGACTCATTCTGCCAGGTTTTGTGGATGTTTTTTTTTTTTTTTTTTTCTTAAAGGGTGGGGGTCCAACTGGCATGTTTCCTTTGATCAGATATGAGAGGATCAGTTCACGCTGGGGTCTCTTCCGGCTGCATTCTTCCACCAACAAAGGGAAATAAAAGGGGGGCTTTTTTTCACAGCCGCTGGATTTGCGGGGCTGTAATCACATGGCAATTACTCCTTCATGAAGGGCACCATTCATTTCGCCTTCACACCTATGGTTACCGGCACCAGGGTTCATATCACCAGCCACTGACTGATGGAATTCAGCCGCTTTTGTGCAATGCAATCCTGCTTAGGCGTATATCTTAGGGCATCAGTTATAAATTTTAGTTTTATTTGGTTTGACTTGAGCTGAAACAGTTGGAGTAGTAAAAGGAATTGGTGGTAAATTTCTTAAACAATTGGCAAATGGCAAGTAGCACATTAACTTAACCATTGTGCTATGCTTAAAAAACAACTTAACCTAATTGGTGTTCCCAATCAAATATAACCTTGTTTTAGATCTCTAAAAATGCTATATAATTTCCAAATCTTATATTAAATCTTTTTGTCAACTTGTTTACTTTCAGTTAGCATAGCAATTTCTTTTGGAACTGATTGATTAGACCTTTTGGATCTAAGCTTATGCACCTCCATTTTTTGAGTGAAAAACAACATTATTTGTGGATGATTTCATGAATTGTTAGAAAACAAGCTGTATTTTTTGACTGGGAACCTCACAATTATCCATTTTGAGGGGGAATTTGTTGTGACGTACTTGGCTTTAGCAAACTTCAGTAGGTTGTGATCCATTGTGAAAATATTTGCTTGCATTTTTTGGAAAGAGAAACTACACTCTGGGCTAAAATTAACTTTTGTAGAATTCTGTTGTACTCCAGTAATCTTTGATTTATTTACAGCTTTGGCAAAATAGTTTTTTCTGGTGTACTCCAAGAAAAATTGCAGTCTCGTGTGCAGATTTCTGTAATGTGGGTTACTGTGCATGTGCATACATGGATGAAACCGGGGGGTTAAATTGGCATACAATGCATTCATTGGTCTTTCAGCATGCTCTCCCCCTCCCTGTTCTGCCCATGCCATGCCAGCCTGCTGAAAGCACATTGTCTATGCCCTATATAATTCTATTGTTTGTTGAGAAACCCCCATAAGTTGGGCCAATTGATAAACTAAACTTGATGAGACAGACCGCTTTGTCCACAAACATCTCACATAGTTAGCACCCAACATAACTGAACACAACAGTATAAACTCAATATCTGACAGTAATTTGTAGTGTAAAACTGAGCTGAATGTTTTATTGCATTTTATTTTCATTTACATTTTTATTATTATTATTTTATGTCTGTATTTATTAGTGCCAGTCAATATTAATGAATTTTTTTTTAGTTTGTTAAAGCAGCGTGGATATATATAAGAATAATAATAAAATAAAATATATAAAAGTGTATATACATACACATGTATGCATTAATGTATGTAAATATATACGTGTGTATATATATATGTATATATAATATAGTGTAATATTCATTATTTTTTATTTATTATTTTTTATTATTTTTTTTCATTTACTTGCTTATTTTTTTTGAGTACTCTCTTTTTTACCTTGTAATAAAAAAAAAAAACAGATCATAAGTGAACGCTTTATAAGACGGTACTATTTCAGTCTTTTACATTTATTAGCACTTTTTAATTGAAAATAGTTTTCTATTAGTTTTAGTATGTCTCAGTCTTTCTCAAGCGTTTCTTGAAGGTAATATCGGCTGGAGAATAGAGAAGAACAGCCCTGGGAGAGATATTGTCAATAAGTCTCTTCAAAATGGTCACTTCCCACCCTCTCGTTCTCATGTTTTATGCCTCATGTAGTGAACGCAGCAGACAGTGCTGCAGGTAAAATTCTCTACACACACACAGTCATTGTGGGGTTTGGCCGCCCAGCCCGACTGTGGGCTCTTCACAGATGGCTGCAGGTAGCGTGACACGCTTGGCTGATAACCAAAGGACTTCAAAGCCCCAGACAGCCAGAACAGAGCTGAGAGAGTCTGCCCCACTTTTTGATGTGCGCCTGGAGGAGTGAGAAAGGGACACTGGCGCCCCGACAGACCAGAGCGCTCTTAAGAGCCGGAGATGAGCGGCCCCATTGCCCCTTAATGAGCTTTGCTCCAAAACCCATCACGCTCACACACAGGTCCTCTTTGTCAAGAAAGCTTCATCAGTTAACGCTAGACTCTAGTTAACTCAGCAGGTCTCTGATTGGCAACTTTTTTAATCTAATCTTGACTTTTAAATCACATTTTTCAATTTTTCCTCTTTAATTTGAAGTTGTCTTTGAATTCAAAGCACTGTGAAGGTTGTAAGAGACGGTCTTAAAAACTAGTTCAGCCAAAAATGAATTTGATTCAGATTCAAAATCACACAGGTTTTAAACCTGTATGATTTTCTTTCTTCTGTGCAACACAAAGGAAAATTAAAAAGGAAAGAAAGCCTTACATTTTTTGTTCATGCAATTAATATCAATGGGGTCTAAAGTTTGTTAGCCAAAAAGTGTTTTTTTTTAAAATATGGTATATTTTGTAGTGCATTTTATTCAATTTTAATTGACAAAAATAATGGTAATACTTTGATTTGTTGAAACAGTTCTGCTTGATATTTTTGTGGAAACTAATACATTTTTGCGTTTGCATTTATTTAAAATAAATATATTTTGTAACATTACAAATGTCTTTACTGTCATTTTTGATTAATTTTTGATCACTGTAACATATTATAAAATATTACAACTATTCTAAAAGTGACTAAACAGTAGTGTAGTAGAACAAACTAATTTTTTTAATAAATAAATTGTTCTTTGAATTTTTCTTCGCACATTGTAATTTGTTAATATTTGGATGAATAGATGTCATTATTTGCATTATTAAATGCAGTGACGTAATCATACAAGTAATTTTGTTTCATGTACTGTAAAAGATGTGCTTTGGGCCACTGGTGTGTGACGTAGGCTATGAATTTTACTGTATATCCTCTTTCTGAGCTGACCTATCATTCAACGCACTCCAGAGAACGGCAGCCAGCAAAAGAGAGGCTGATGATGGATGCGGTATCCTCTCCTCTGCTGGGGTGCATCTTGCAGGGCCCATTTCTTGGAGGTTAATAATTGAAAGGGTGCTGGTGGGTTGTTGGCAGGGTGCAGTTGTGTGTAGGCTGTAACCTTCCAGTGTGTGAGACGCCCTCCCCTCTTTCGAGATCAATGACACACGCTGCCCTCCCCTCTGCATATCCCATGACCTGTCAGGGCAGCTTGACGCTCCCAGAGCCCAGAAAATCCTTCTCCTTCCTCGCTCAGTCTCTAAGAAAGGCCAAATGCTGACCTTTTGCTATGAAAGCATGGCTTTTTACCTTGCAAACTTTATGACTGTGAACAAGACATGAACGTGAGGGAGAACGAGGTCGAGATGGATGGGAGCTGATACAACTGGTTGGATACTGAGCATCAACACTGAGACTCATTCCCACGTGGGCTCTGGATCCTGTTTATTTTAGGATGGACACCCTCTTTTATGTGTCTTGAAAGTCCGTGTTGCCTTTGGTGTCACAGGCTGGCTGACTGATTAGAGGCTCCTCTCTTTGAGGAGGACGACAGCAGAATGTCTCAATGCATGAATCCCTTTGGGACGGGGCTGCGGGGACGTTATAACCTCGAACTCAGCTCAGAGACAAGTCCCGTCAATAATGTATACGTCCCCTTTCTACTTTCAGTTAGAATGTGAGTCACATGTTGCGGTGTGTGTGTATAACAGAGAGTTCCTGTCATGTTAAGAGACCAGAGCACTTAGAATTCAGCCTTAGAAAAAAAAAAAGAAAAGACTATACGAACTATATATATGTGTGTGTGTGTGTGTGTATTTTTATTATTTATCTGTTAGTTTGAAAATAAATTTTTCCTTTTGTAAAGTGATTAATTTATTTTCTACACCAGTTATCAGCTGGTGATATAAATATTAAAATGTTTTTAAAAAATTATAAATTACTATTTAAAAAAAACTGGTAAATGTAATTCTTAGCAAATTTTAGAATTAATATTCATTGAAAATGTACATTTGTAATGTTGTACGTCTAAAGTCATTATCTTTTTAGATATTATATTATATTATAAATATAAAAAAATATATATAAATAATATATATTTATAAATATATATTATAAAGATATTATATAATTATTAGCCAGTGTTATTTTAGTATTGTTTATATATTAATATTATATATAATACTATTTATAAATATTATAAATTGGCTTTTGTTGTCATTTTTTTTATATTTATGTGTTTTATATCTTTTATTTAATTTTAAATGTTGCAATGCAACATTATCAGTGAATTTAAAATGCATAGTGTTACAATGAATTAAGTGTTATAATGTATTAACCATTATTCATGAGATTGTACAATTTATTATACAAATGCATTACAAGGCCTGATTGAAGCATTAAAACCAATGCATTGTACTCGAAGGCTTTTAGTAAAGTATTACCTTACGTTTTAACTCATGTCATGTTTTTAATTTTTTATATAATACATTTTTATTCTAATATTTATATTGTATTTGGCAAAATCTATGTTTATAGTTTAAATAAGTAAAAACAACACTTTTATCAACTTATTGGTATTTCATTACAGGGAAGAACCCATCATAAACATTCTGTTAAACATCTTATTTTGTTTGCTGTGCAAGAAAGAAAGTCACAGGTTTGGAATGACATGAGAGTGATTAAATGACCGAATGTTCATTTTGGGCAGAACTGTCCCTTTAAGGTGTGTTTGTCTGAGGGGCAGTTTGGCACTGTGGCCTGAAATGTCTCATGTGGCTGACACTGTTCAGGCCATGTGCCTGAACTCTATTGCATTTGAGAGGGAAGGATACGTACAAAACACACACACACACACACACAATAGTGTCATGCTGAAGAGAAAGCAGGGCCCGGGTGGGTTGAATGCTTATCAGAATCAGACACATGGACAGTGTATATGTGTGTGTGTGTTTGTGTTTGTCAGACCTTCGCTGGTGTCAGTGCTGATCCTCTTCTACAGCCCTGCTCTCCTCGAGCCAGCCTGCGCTCAAAAACAAACATGTTTTGGAAACAGCTCTGTATGGCTCGCCATTGGCTGCCAGGAAGACTGATCGGGTCCGACTGGTTCCTTAGCACTTCAGTATGATCTGATCCTGAGAGACGCCCCTGCTCAGATATATTTTAATGTGTGTCTGAGAATCTCAGAAGGCTACGTCTCCATGTGTTTGCCCAAGCATGAAACAAATGACAGAGCCGTCATAGATATACATATTAGCGTAATGGATTCCACAGCACTACAGGGCCTCCACTATAATGTATGCAAAGAGCCACACGAGGAAGATATGGTATAAACGTTACTGTGTGTTTTGTCTTGGGTGTCTGTGTCATTTTGTATTTCTTAGACGGGATATTTTCAGCCTAGAAATGTGGGTTTCCTAGTCAACTGATTGCTCTTAAAGGAACATAACATTTACGTTTTAAATGCCTCCCATCTTCTTCGTTCTCCAAACCGCTTATCCTCTGTAAGATTGTAGGTTGAAGCTTTCCATAAGCTGATACTGTGTCCATCCAGATTTGTTTTTAAACAATTTACGTTTTTTTTTTCTTCCTGAATGCTTATCATGTTGGATTTACCCATGATTAGTGCTGATTGGTCACCTGGCTTTTTGTTGTTAGTGACTGGTTCTCATTGACTAATGATCTGGAATTTAGGGGCTTTCTCATTTCAAGCTCTTAGTATGTAGGCAGAGCATGTTGTTGTCTGGATGTGACTTTTCAGGGCTAGAGAGGTGGACTTCTATATTCTAGAGCTATTTAAAAAACCAATACGTTTAGGACCAAACCGTCAGTACTGACTCAAATCCTAAAAAGTAAAATCCAAACAATTATCAATTACCCTTGTCATTGGTAATTCCTTATGGGTAATAGATTTACACTTTGTAAAAATAATCGTAATTAACTAAAATAACAAAACAAAAATGTCATTTTAAAATCATTACATTTTTGGATTATTTGGTAGAAGTGCAATAATGAACTTGACTGATTTTAATACTTTTAAACCAATTGATTAATAAAGCAGAGACCTTGAAAATAAGCCCAAAACTGGAAAATACTGGCAAATTTAACATAAAAATACTGAAAAATGTGTAAGTAATTAATCATTTGATTAGGATTTATGTCTCAACTGCAATGATTGCTTTAAAAATGTGTGTATAAATAATGTATGCAGGGCCAAAAATAGTCGTGTATTTATTTAGCTCTATTGAAAATAATTAAAGAAAAACTTGTAAAAGCCATTAAAAAATCTCTAGATTTTATCATTTAATTTGTCTTCATATAAAAAGGTCATAAAGGGAATAAAAAATTACAGCCTGTGTATAAACTCATTTATCATCTTATAGCCAAAACCAATTAATTGGCCTAGACAGACTCTGATGGAGTCACGGATTACATTATTTTTAAACTTATTGTGCACTCTGTGTGTGTGTGTGTGTGTGTGTGTGTGTTTTCCTGTTTTGTTCTTTTGTTCTGTCCAAGCCTGTAATTTCATTCTTGCCTCCCCAGAAAATGTCAACCTGTTCAGTAATCAGATTACTCATAGTTTATGGCTTTTGCTGAGGTATTAATATGTTGTATATGTTGTTCACTTATCACTACCGTCAGTGGCTGGCAGGACTCCAGGCTTTGTTTATGGAGCTCTCAGCACCGATGGTAGGCAGAACATCATTTGTGACTCAAAGTCAACATGAAACTGCGTTCACAAACCATTTAACTCCTGTAATGTGATGTATGATGAATGAAAAAAGATGTAGAACAGGACTTTATTCATCAGGAACTGATCGTGTTATGTGTCTGTGGCCATATTTGAATGATAGGGTTAAAAAAATAACTTGGTAGCCTATCTTTGTAAAAGGCTTGATGTCAGTTGATAGGGAAAGATGGAAAAATATGATTTATTTCTTGTGTTGAACACACAATAATATATCCCGAAGACGTAAAAAAGTAACTTGTACAGGTTTGGAACAATATGAGGGTAAATGATGACTAAGTTTGAATAGTTTTATTTATTTATTTCTTTTATTTTTTTGCATTTTTGCACAATTATTCATAAATCCCTTTATCATGTTATCATATAATAGTTGTATAGAAATAATTTTCACTTAGAAATAGCTCAGAAATAATTACTAAGCATTGGAAATAACACATTGAATCAAACATTACATTTTGAAGTAGAAAAACTCAAATATTATAACTTTTGTGAAACATACTCCAGTAATCTATAGTTTTACATACAGTACCATTTGAAGTGTAATTTGGTTTTACGTGACTATTTTCCTTTATTAGGATTAAACATGCTGTTTTTGTACTGTACCTTTAAGACTTCTCTATGTAAATGACCTCTATTATGATTGCCTTACCTCAGTGTACCTGAATAGTTCAATAATACTAAATGCTGAATTGGCATCGTTAAGTAAACATGGATGAACATGTTGCTTTGAATGAGTTTGTATAGTCTGAGCCGACTGGAGAATGTATTTTTTTTATTATGTAATTCAGTTTTCCATTATATGTTCCTTATTTTTAGTCCCTTAGTTCTTCCCATCATTCCATACAAGTTTCTGCCATAGGGTTATAGAGGTCGACCACACACACACACACACACACACACACACACACACTTTCTTCCAGGACTGTGATGCATTTGCAGGAAGAACCAGTCATAATGTATCCTGAAGAGCTGGCCTGTGAGGACTTTGGCTTATTAGCTGTGTCTGTTTATCTCTGGTATTCTCCAGAACCGTCATTTGTGTAAAGATTATACTTGACGGAAAACACAAACTGAACCGGCGAATGACAGATGTTAAGAATTCCAGAAAATGACAGTGTTAAAATAACACAGAAGAGCAAGCCGCTGCTTTTTCTTTAAGGATCCCACAATGCTATATTCACTTTGATAACACTTGAATTCAAAATAAGCTTCTTTTGTTAATTTTCGAGACCGCTTTTAGCTTGTTTTGTGGTTAAGAACAGTTGTTTTGTTAGGGTAGAGACTCACTTTAGTCATTGGGGCGCCACATTTATCCGTCCTTTGAGCGCCACAACTGCAGGATGTGCTCTGCATGTGTGAATCTTGTTTCATCTGCGCCTGGCTTGGCTTTGTGGTTAGTCTCTGGCATGTTGCTCAGGTCTTGCTCTTTTGAAGTACCAACAGTGCAGCAAAAACCTGCAAAACATACTTTCGCAACTACCCCGGCACACATAACACACCGTGACACACAACGAAATAACTCACGGTTTGTTATTGTACCTCAGAGATTCCAATTAAGAGTGCCAAATAAAATAAACCAAACCTTTAATCAACATAATTAAAGCATTATAAATTTTCCTTGTCACTGTTTTATTAGTGGGCCTGGCGAGTGCTGGGAGGCTGCAGGAGTGTATCGATACTGTGTTACTGTAATGGTTTGATAACAGGGCTGTGTAAGTTGCTTCTTATCGGGTGCTTGTCTTTAAACAGCCGTCGACTTTAGTTTTCTCTCATTGTGTAGACAGAGTTAGTCAGCTGGTCCTGAAGCATTAAAGTGGCTACTCAGAGGAACTTCTACACTAAGGGCATTATTTTTAACCTGTTCTGTTGCTAATAATATTGTGGTTGAATCCTAATTATCATGGTAGTAGTAATAGTAGTTTTTTTTGGTTTGTTTTTTTACTGATTGTTATTATTTTATTTTTATACTTATTTTTTATATATTATTTATATTTTCTTATGTTTAATATTTTTATTTTATTTATTATACATTTGCATTAAATTTATTTAACTTTTTAAGATTTATTTATTATTCTTATTATTACTACTACTACTACTACAACTATTACTAAATATTGTAGTGATAATATTTATTTTTATTACTGGTTAATTATTTATAATTTATTACAAGCTGTTATGTGTCACTGACTAGAAGTAGTAGAGGTATTATTTTTTTATTATTTTATTGTTAATATACTGTATTCTTATTTTTTGTTATATTTTTACATATTGTTGAAGCTGACTAATTTTATTAATACTGGAGTATTTATAATTTCTTTTTATTTATTATTCTGTTTTTATTATATATTTTTTTGTACAAGTTTTGTAACAAATGTTTTGCTGTTGATGTTATTATTAATATTATTGTTAGTAGTAGTAGTATGTTTATTTGTTTTATTTACTATTTATTGTTAAAATGTATTTATATTTATTTATAATTTTATTGATTATACTTTTCTAGCTGTTATATTTAGGTTAACTATTTTAATGTATTAATTAATCATAGATTTTCATTATTTTAGTTCTTTTATATTTTTTATTGCCTTACCTTTTACTGCATAAAATCTAAATATTATACTCACTTTGAGAGAACTATGCAAAGAAATCACTTTCCAATGCTCTTTCTTTTCCATCTCTAACCCCTTCTAAACATATGACTTCCTCTATTCTCACACATGGCCTTGATAAGCAATCAGTAACAGGCTGGTTGGAGAGGTCACAAAGCCTGTGTGTGACAGTGTGTGTTGTTGGTTTGTCTTTCTCTGAGGCCAGCAGAACACAAGTCAATGGCTTTAGCTGCTCTCAGGCCCAGCTGCTGTCTGCTCTGCTAAACTAACACCTCACTAAATATCACACAAACACTCCACTAATGGGTCACTTTAGGGCAAACTTTGCATGTGTGTGTCCATGTTAAAGCTTCATTCTGTGACTTCCATATCCGTCTCACCCAGAGGGACATTCATCGCTCATTGAGGTTGCTCTCGTAATTCTGAGCAGGCTTACATCGATCTCTTCAGAAACTCTACAGAAGAGCCATTTCACGAAACAATTATATCCATAAGACATAGCAAAAAGTATCAGTGCTATCTTTTAGAGATTAGAATTGTTATATTGTTTCCAATGGGCAGGTTTGTGCCAGGTGTAAGCGAGCAGCTTGCGTTCACATGCACATATGCATGTGATTCACGAACACCGTAATAGCGCACGGCTAGTCAAACATTAGCGCTAAGTGGTAATGCTTTATTTATGTTGTGCTGGTGTGCGTCTAGCTGCCTCTCTGTTTCGTTCCATAAATAGGTTTGGATGTGATCGCTAAATGAGGACTGGGTGGTCAATATCCTGCAGCATCTGCTGTTTGTGTGAGCGTCTCTCTGTATCTGCCCCTCTCTCTCTCTCTCTCTGGAGGTCTCGTGATTTGAGGAAAGGCTAGGGACCAGGGAGCTCCACATGCAAACCAGTGAACACATCCAGGCTGAGAAATAAATAGCCTAAGAAATGCTCCTGTGCCGTGTGTCTCGTTTCCTGCTGGCACTCTTCCTATCTTCACACACTGCACGAAATGTGTGCTCCCAGCCTCTCAGAGCTCTCTGAAGTGCACTGGCCCTGTTCTGCTCTGGAGGTGAGAGATACACCGTGTCATGAATAGAGACAATAGCCAGAGGTTTCCTGCTCTCACTTTCCGTGAAACTACTGGGTTTCATTAAATGAGACCGAGATGGAAGGGAAGTGGATGTTAGTTAGATTTGGGAGTTATGAGATATTTTTTTTTATTTGTGTTTAAGTTATTTTAGTATAATGCATGCTGTAAATATATAATATTTCTATATTATTTCAGCATTATTTTTAACAAAATGAATGAAAAAATACAGAATGGATACTTTGAGTTTTACTCTCTTCTCTTGGTCCGGTAAGCATTCACCTAGCAACCCCACTTCACACCCTAGCAACCACATAGCAAACATGCTAAAACCACTCAGAGCTTCAGAACTCGTTGGTCTACTTGTTTAGTCTCTAATTACTTTTCTTAATTAATGTACATTTTTTTCCAAAAGTTTGTCCACATGTGAATATAAGTTAGTGTGCAATTATTTGTTATGCCAGAAAATTACACACACACACACACACACACACACACACACAGACTAACATTGTCTGAAGATAGGAGAAGAAAGGGAGAGCAAAAGAAGAAGTGATGTGCAGGGGGAGGTCAGCAGAGAGACTGTTTGATTAGGAGAGTGTCCGGAGACGACAAGGGGATAGAGTGGCAAAATAAATGTAGGATTGGAGAGCTGGAAAAGATCAGTCCAGACCTGGAGACACAAGATACCAGGAGAGCTAACAAATGACTAGATCTCACAGAAAGCCAAGTAGTAAAGGACATGAAAGGAAGAAACAAGTACAAACAATGTTTTTTTTTTTTTTTTTCCTGGAGAGACGCATGGAAGGAGAGAATCTCCTAGGCTTCTTGTGCTTCCTCCCCCCTGATGGTATGCTACGGTGGGCATCGCTCAGAGCCACGGGGGATAATGCTTTGTCTAGACAAGCGGAGGTCAATTCATTAACCACTGATTTCTTCCCTGGACAATTTTCCCCAAATGCCTCTGTCCGGGATCAAGCAGAGGAGACGATGCAAACCTCTCCAGGAAACAGTCCTTTGTTTGTCCTTTGACCTTTAGCCTGTGAGCAGCCAGATATGTTATTAGAATTACAAATGTCAGTGTACTTTCTCCATTAAAGAGTAAACAAGCTTAAACGCTTGTATTTAAAGGTACAGTTCACCCTCAAATTAAAATTCATCATCATTTACTTGCCCTAAGGTCTTTCCAAACATTTCCCATGTTAAACACAAAAGACGTTTGTCCCCATTGACCTCCATGGTATTTCTTTCCCTATTATGGATGTCATTGGTGACCAACAAATGTTTGGTTCTTCAAAATATATTATTTTGTGCTCACCGTAAGAAGGAAACTTGGAAACACATGAGAGCGAGTACTTTTTTTTTCCTGATCTCCTCATTCCTTAATGTAGATTCTCCAACCTTGGACAAAGTGTAGTAATAGCTGATCCTGTAATAAACTAACCATTAACATTTCAACACGTTGCTTGTATAGGGCAAATGAATAGGTCTTTGGTATGCTCTGTGGCAGTGCATTAAACCGGGCCGCTCTGTGAGAGGTATGCTGAAAGCTGGCTGGCACTATGAAAAGCATTCCAGCATTGTAAATATGAAACAATGGAGCAGACTGATTGTATTCTCACTACAGAGTTCAGAAATTCAAGTAAACGTCACCCGTTGAGTTTGTGTGAGGTTTTTCTGTGATAATCGTGCATAAACATCATTCTCTGGGTGCTAGTCGACTCTAGGCTGTAAATGCTTGGCCCGCTCGCACGCTGAACAGCTGCAGAGTTCCTGAGCTTGAATGGGAATGAATGCATTGTTGTTTGAAGATAGCATTCTGACCATTTGAACTCTCTTTAAATTAAATTACTGTAGAGTTAATTGGTTAACAACACGTCTCTTTTCAAAACCAGTTTGTGCAAAATTCAGAACTGAAGAATTGACTTTCTGTCTATGTCTGTCTGTCTGTCTGTCTGTCTGTCTGTCTGTCTGTCTGTCTCTGTCTATCTGTCTGGATCTATCTATCTGTCTGTCATTGTCTCTCTGTCTTTGTCTATCTGTCTCTATCTACTATCTATCTGTCTGTCTGTCTCTGTCTATCTATCTGTCTGTCTCTCTCTCTGTCTATCTGTCTGTCTGTCTGTCTCTGTCTACTATTTGTCTCTCTGTCTTTTTCTATCTGTCTCTATCTACTATCTGCCTGTCTGTCTCTGTCTACTGTCTGTCTGTCTCTGTCTACTGTCTGTCTTTGTCTATCTGTCTCTATCTACTATCTGTCTGTCTATCTGTCTCTGTCTACTGTCTGTCTGTCTACTGTCTATCTGTCTCTATCTACTATCTATCTGTCTGTCTGTCTCTGTCTACTATCTATCTGTCTGTCTTTATTTGTCTCTCTGTCTGTCTGTCTGTCTGTCTGTCTCTATCTATCTACTATCTATCTGTCTGTCTCTTATCTGTCTGTCTGAATAGCAATTTATAGGTTTTTTCTTCCAGCTATCATTATGTTCTTTTGTCTATTCAAACTACTACTGTCGTTACTTTGAAACTACTTTCAAAAAAGGCCAACACTCAACACTCAAAAAAGGCCAACACTCAAGGCCACACTGTCTATCTTGACAAATAAACACATATAGTCAAATTAATTTCTATTAATTTTAAATTATCGTCTTTTAGACTGAAATTGCTATGCTGTGTCCTGTTTGCAACCTTATTCAAAAGCATAAATTGATTTTAAACTTAAAAGCCATTCACACCTCACTTCTGAATGGCTCACAGACCTAAATCAAAGTCAAAGTTAGAACACAGGCGTCCGGTTTGGTTTCTGCCATGTGACGTGTTCATAGCATAACATGGTGAGACATAGACTTTAAGGTACTCGATAAGACCGGATTGGATTAAAACAGCAAAAACAAACATAATGGAGACATGATGAGTTTGATAGAGGAGTTGTTACACAGTGGTAATCTGAACGTGTCAGCTGCCCGCGAGACTAGATTACCACTCATGTCTGACGCAAAGAATTCCAGGGATGTTCCATCTGATCAGCCGTTGCTGTGGGAGATTTATTACTTTCCAGGCTCCATCCCCACCTCCGCCAAACACACATACTCACACATACAAAGCCACTGACCACATACAAATTATTTTTAGCGTGAAGACCTGGCAAAGAAAAGCGTAATCCAAGGAGTGACATCTGGCCTAGTATCTTATGGGATTAACATAGGGCCCTTGCTCCTAATAGCAATAGCGGATGTTCCTCATTACTTGCTCCATCAACAAATTGTTAATATACATTTTGTATATGGTTTCTGTGGTGAATAGATTATGTATGCGCTATATTTAATATATTAAATGCATAGATTTTTGCATCTTCAGTGCAAGCTGATTTGGTTAAATCTGTAGATGATGAATAGTGCAAAATAAGGGGATTTATGGTATGAAGGTTAATGGATATACAGTATAGATTGTATAGTCAGCGTCTTTTGATGCTCAGTCAACTTTTAAAGCCAGATAGATACTGAAATCTTTCAGTCGTGTAGTCAAATGTAAGAGGTGGAAGGAGAAAAGAGAGTTTGAAAAGTAAAAAAAATGGAGAAGAAAGAAGGTAATTTTGAAACCGAAACAATCAGGAGTCATAACAATGATGAAGTGTTCATGTAAAGTTTCCTCTGTATGTTTCCTCTCTTGGGAATTTGGTTGCGTCAAGGAATTCCTCAAACCAAATGAGATTCATTATCTGCTTGTAAGATGAGACCACAAAGGAAAAAAGTAATTATTCTAATAGAGATTTATTTTGTATGGAAAGCATCGAAGGAGATCCATGTATATTTAACCTCCTTGGTGGAAAGGGATAGAGATTATTCTAGAAGGCTCTGGTTGTGCTGTCAAGCTAGACGATTAGTGAAAAATGTTGCTTTCCCTTATGTCATTCCAAACCTTTTTTGCTGTTATTTTTTCCATGAAACAGAGGTTTTTACAATGACAGTTTATAGTAAACACTGTGGTCCCAAAAGGTCAAAAAGTGTCATAAAAGGAGTCCATATGAGTCTTCTGAAGCCATGTGATATCTCCGTTTTAAATTTAACAGTTTTAAATTTAAAGAGAGCGTTCACTCAAAACGCAAAATTCCATCACTGTTTACTCACCCTTGTACAAAGCAACATTAGACCTTACTGACGTTTTTTGTAGAACACTATATCTTTACAATATCTACAGAAATAGTCAAGTCAAATTTGGAACAACATGTAATTGAGTAAATGACCCAACTTTATTCATAACTGTCCCTTTAAGTTGCTATTTGCTCAAAATCTATACTTTATTATTGCTCACAAATCTACTTTTGTGCCTTTTTGTCACTTTTGAAGCTTGTCAGATATATACACAATGAACTACATAAAAAAGCTGCATGTCAATTCTCCAGAATGTTCTTTTCATCTTCCACTTAAAATACAGGTTTCAAAATAACATTTTCAGTTGAACTAAATCCAAATATTATATAACACTTAATATAATAATACATAAGCCACCTCTCATTGCATCCACCCATAAATCTTTATGTCAATCACTCAGGACAGAGAGAAAATGTGAGAACACGTTGAAGGCTTTAAACAGTGCATGTGCATGTGTCAAAGAGATCACAAAGGATCTTACATTAATATTGCAGGTATATTGTCATAATTAAGATGTTCTGCCACAGGAATGCAATAAAAAGAATCATGCATTACAGGAGCAGTTTAGGTGTGAACTGATATTCATGTGTGAAACGCACACTGAAGGAGCCTTTTTATTTCCTGGTGCGCTAATTCAGGCCACTTTGGAGATTCTGTAAATAGTGCATTACAGCGCGCTCTGCATGTAATTCTCTCAGTACTGTAATCATTATTTTAGCACTACAAACAGTGCCGTTCGCGAAGGCTATTTCTGGACTGTTGTTTGCTTGGAGAAGCGTTGTCTGTTCTGAAGCACAGAGAGTTCCCAGAAGCCGAAATCCCGCTTAGTTCTGCTTATGTTGTTTTGTTTTGAGGATCTGGTGTTGAGAAGTTTTTCAGATGTTTCAGGTTCAAGAAATGTTCTGTTTCAAATGCCTCTGGAAAAGTGATGTGCATCTCCCTGAGGTAAACGTTGCAATGTGTTGCCTGCATGGGCTGCATTTTTTTTTTCTTGAAGGAAATTGCAGTCATTCCTTTAGACTCACGCAAATGGCCCTGGGTTTGACGCCTTTTTGGTGGTCCTCATTTTTTTCTTCCCAGAAATCCTGGGGGCTAGTAAAGAATGAATATTTTCAGTTTATGCATTAATATTGCATTTTGGGCCAGTTCAATTCAGATTTGCATTGTGTGGATAGTAGGCTTTTTTTATTTCAGGAGGTCCCCAAAAGGAGGTTTCTAAAAACTTCTGGAAACATTTTTCAACAAATTTGTCAAGGTTAAACCCTAAAAAAGAGATTTGGCTAGATTTGCAACAGGAGCAGTCAAGCCATGAACGTTAATGGAAAAATACACATATCATCACCACCACCACGTTGATGCAGTTTATGTAAAATTATTCATAAATATATAGGGTGAAATCAGTCCAGGTGTTGCCCTGGAGCTGACTCCATCAGCTTTGGTTTCAAGTCTGAACACTGCTGAGCAATCAAAGAGAAAGTGTGCAAGGTATTTGTACAGCGGCTATTTTATAAGTTAGCATCTGGACTCTGACTCTATTAAACTGGCCTGCCATGACCTGTAGGATTTTTATTTAAAGCGTATACTCGAGTTTCAGTTCAAGTTTCACATTCCCTCTCTCTCTTTCGTTTTCCTCAGGTATGGCCTCGCAAGTGCAAGTCTTCTCCCCTCACACTCTCCAGTCAAGTGCCTTCTTTAGCGTGAAGAAACTGAAGGTGGAGCAGAGTTGCAACTGGGATATGACAGGGTACGGCACGCACAGCAAGGTCTACAGTCAGAACAGCAAGCAGAGTGTCTCAGTCGCCCCAGTGGGCATCAACGGCGCCAGCCTCCAGGTCTCCAACTCTTCCCTATCTTACGAACAGGCCCTCCTCTTCCCGGCGGGCTCGGGGCACATCGTAGTGGCCTCGGCCAGCAGCACGTCTGGGGTGGCTGGACAACTGTTGGGCAGCACCGGGAGCAGCGGAAGCGGCAGCGGAGGTCACAACCTGACGCGCCGCAGCACCGTCAGTCTGCTGGACACGTACCAGCGATGCGGGCTTAAGCGGAAAAGCGAGGAGCTGGACAACAACAACGGCAGCGGAAGCAGCGTGCACGTAGTCGAGGAGCAGCAACTGCCCGCACCCATGATCCAGAACAACGTGCAAAGCGGGGCCACCGTCGCCACTGCAACCGCCTCCACCACGGCCACATCCAAGAACAGCGGCGCCAACAGCGAGGGCGACTACCAGCTCTTGCAGCATGAGGTGCTTTGCTCCATGACCAACACCTACGAGGTGCTGGAGTTCCTGGGTCGAGGGACGTTCGGGCAGGTGGTGAAGTGCTGGAAACGCGGCACCAGCGAGATCGTGGCCATTAAGATCCTCAAGAACCACCCTTCGTATGCGCGGCAAGGCCAGATCGAGGTGAGCATACTGGCACGGCTGAGCACAGAGAGCGCAGATGACTACAACTTTGTTCGGGCGTACGAGTGCTTCCAGCACAAGAACCACACGTGCCTGGTCTTTGAGATGTTGGAGCAGAACCTTTACGACTTCCTCAAGCAGAACAAATTTAGTCCGTTGCCACTAAAGTACATCCGACCCATCCTGCAGCAGGTGGCCACTGCCCTCATGAAGCTCAAGAGCCTCGGACTGATCCACGCTGACTTGAAACCTGAGAACATCATGCTTGTAGACCCAGCTCGCCAACCCTATAGGGTCAAGGTCATCGACTTCGGCTCTGCTAGTCATGTCTCCAAAGCGGTGTGCTCCACCTACCTGCAGTCCAGATACTATAGGTAAGGCGCTGATGTTGTCATGTCCTTTGTTGGAATTGCTCCTCTTGTTCACTGTTAGTTTTTCAGTATACTTCCACAGGTGTGTAGTAAAAAATACATTTTTGGATTAGTTGCTTCTGCCATCTTGAAATTGGTCTGTACTTAGTAAAAAATGGCATTGTGTGTTTGAGTTATTTTGACTTATTTTGCTGTAAAAAAAAGAGCAACTTACTTAAGAAGCAGCAATACACAAAGTATTAAGACTTGTTTTGCATACTGGATAGGAGTGTACTGTATGTCGCCTTATTACACTTTTCATTTGTTTTTAAAGAGATTCACCAAAAGGTTAAAATTCTGCCATTATTTACTCACCCTCATGTCGTTGTATATCTGTAACAGTGCGTTCACACCGGACGCGAATAAAGCATCAAGCGCGTGTGATTTACATGTTAAGTCAATGCAAAGACACGATTAGAAATTCTACGGTGCTCAAGTTGAAAAATCTGAACATTGGCGAATATTTGCGCCGCGTTAACCAATCAGGAGCTTGCTCTAGTAGTGACGTGATACTAGAAAGCGGAGGCAGAATTCCGAAACTATCTCTGTATGATACATCTTCGTACTTAAACAGGAATAAAAAGGAAATGCATAATAGACATAATAATAAACATAATTATATATATATATATATATATATATATAAATGCATAATAAACCAGAGTTTGCCTATGAGATATACCCAAAACAAATTTGACCTCCTGTTTAACTACTACAGAGACATCAGGAGGCAGTGGCAAGTGTCAGAATTACTAGCCGCGGTGAGGCTGCCCTCGGCGGATACATGAGCACTGAGCACCCGGTGTTCACGTAGAGTTCACGGCTCTGAAATCGGTAGAGCCAACTTTTAAATAGGCGCTCTCTTTTTTTAAACGACTACATTCTCGCCTGAAATACTCTTAAAACTGCATTTCATGCACAATAACAGCAATATTTATAATTGTTTGCTGTTTTCCCCTCCACCAATGCAGAGACTGGAGCCGCCTGGCAGGAGCCCCTTTCATGCCGTGAACTCGCGTCTGTTGTATGCGCAAATCAAGCGAATTTTACACGCAAATGAAGCGAGTAAATTCAAAATGTTCACATGTCTAACTACGCGCGAATAGTCCGGTGTGAATGTACCTTAAGACCTTCGATGATCTAGGGAGAAAAATGAAGAGAGCGTTCTAATTCTCTCCATAGACAACAACAGAACTATTAACGACATTAATAAAATAGTCCATGTAACGTCACTGGTCCAATTTTATGAAGCTACAGGAATACTATTTGTGCTGTCTATGCACAGTCAGAGTGCTCTCAGATTTCATCAGAAATATCTTAATTCGTGTTCTGAATAAAGTTTTGGGACGACATGGGTAATTAATGACAGAATTTTCATTTTTGGTTTCAAGTTTATATTTTAAAAACAGCTTTATAAAAATATTTACTCTTATAATACCTAGGGTAGTGTTACTTGTCAAGTAACTGTATCTTGTTTCAAGATTTGTATCTTGTTTCAAGATTTTTGCAGTGTAGGATGTACTTTTTTAAGAGTATTTATTCTGGTGTTGTTAAGTAAAGTTGAATCCACAGAGATTATACCATCTTTTGCACTATTTTTATACTTGGCTTTTAAAATCTGATGCCTCCCAAGGCTTTATGGGATACCAACTACTTATAACAAATAAAAAATTATTCTTAGTGAGTATTATGGTCTAATTTATTGCTACTTTGTTGTTTTGAAACTCTTTTGTAGGGAAGTGCATATACTGTTTTTTTTTTCTTTGTGTTGTCTGTTAAAAATCCCCAGAACTTCCTCAACACGTGCATTTAGATGGACTCATAAAATTCAATGGCATGCTGAGAACCTGCTTCTTTATCTCATTTAATGTGATAAAACACATGTTGAGTTCTGCTTTTAAGATTAAAATATTAAGTTTACTGTGTTTTACAGTGTAATACAGCTTCATTGTGGCAGCACCTGGGAGATATTTTCAGCTGGTTTTTGTTTTTTCCTTTTTCCATCGAGTTCCTAGTACAAAAAGCAAAATATATTGTGCTTTTAAAAAACAGCCTACAGAAGTGCAGCATCAGGTTGACTGTAAACAGGGGGTCAGTTTCATTTCGGTTCACTCCTCCCAACCCGAATCCAGCGCGCTCATCGCTACTTACCGTCTCCCTAGGGATGAAGATACGGGGTCACCGTCAGTTCCCCGGCAATACTTCCCTGTAATCCACACCAGAGTGCCAACATTAGAAACAGATGCCTCACTTGAAAGCTGCTTATTTTTTTTCCAGTTCTTTCATTTACCTATCGCCGTGTTTGGGTTTCACGGGCCAGACTGGCCTGTTTTGTGTAGACTTAGACCTGGTTCACACAGAAGCTCGCTCTGTTGGGTTGCCCTGGGTAGGCTGAGACTGGCTTAGGTTAGGTTAGGTGTATGACCACAAAACCACCCTGAAAGAAATCAAACACAGGGGAATGAGTCGGTCCAAGTGCTGCCAGATGTGTTACATTTAGGATGCCACCGGCATCGTTACTAAAGGAGGGTAGATAGGCTATCGTTTGAGTTTTGCTAATGCTTTGAGGCAGGAGCTGCAACCAGCCACAGAAATTGCTGAAGCGAGTGAAAACTATCAACAAGTTTGTCGGCCACTTGGTTCTTTTATCCAAGTTGTGCTGATGTAATCAGTTTGTATGCAGAAAAAGATCAAAATAGACTGAAAACTGTATGCATTTGGCTCAAGATCACTGTAAATGAGTATTTAATTAATGTTCTGTCCCAGTTTGGCGGAGAAGATTTGCAGCAGGATCTTGTAGATGTTTTTGCAAACAATAACGCACACTGATCTTTAAATCCTTTGCAATAATGAAAAAACACATCTGTTTAAGGAAAAGCAAGTATATTTCAACTGCCCATGTGCAGTAATTGAGGTTTGTCACTGTATTAAGATCCAGGTGATTAGTTTTTTGTCCTTTTTCTTGGGGGGGGGGTCCACAAAGAAGATCCCCGAATTTCCTCCCAGCTGGAACGAAGAGGGGGAAAAAGCTGACAATGAACAGAGTCACATCAGCTGTCAGCCTCGCACATCTGGAGCGAGAGAGAGAGAATAAGACATAGCAAGCACTGTTACAAATGTGCATATTTAATGTTAGGGATTTGTTTAAATCCTTAAACTTATAATTTGGTGCATAACTCACGCTGCAACCATTTATTTTTTATGATTAAAATTTTTTAAACGAATGCACACTGCAAAAAGTCCTAGTATTAATGCCTTATTTCTCGATTAAATAATAAATAAATAAATAAATAAATAAAAATATTTAATGTAGTGCTGCCAAACATTTAATCATAATTAATTGCAACCAAAAGTTTTAGTTTACAAAATGTGCATGTACTGTGTATATTTATTATGAATATTGTATGTAGATTAATCACAACTTTTTTTTTTCCAAGTATTTGTACATTTATCTCATGTATTTTATTGTTTTGCACTAGTTTAAAGTAAAACTCTGCCAGTGCAGTAAGACAACTGTATTAATGCAGTCTGAAAAAACAAGTCTTTTGTTTTTTTACTTCTGCAGTGTTGCTTCTCAAGTAAATTCATCTTATTTTAAGGGTAATTATATATTTTACTGAAATAGCAAGTTTAAAAAAAGACTAATTAAAAACTCATTAAAAAGTCATTTTTTTGCCTAACATGCAGAAAAAACTTTATATTTACATTGAAGGAGGGGTCAAGCCACGTCTAGAGTCATCTGGTTTTGCAGCTAAACAATATGCATGGGATAGCACTGTTTCAGAAAGCATAAAAATCGTACTTTACCGATGTATTTAGTTTATGGATTGCAGATCTGTTTTTAGGTGATCTATAATTATCATCGCATCAATGTGTTGCATTTCTGTACTGAAAGCAACAAGATACCTCAATCAGACATCAGCCTACTGTTACAGACCTCATTTTTCAGTAACAGGACACACACGCAGAAATGTAGCCAGCAGCGCCCCACCTGTAGAGGCCTCCCACAGAGTTCTGTAGCCCTGGGAGAGGATCACACTGTTCTTGGAACGCTCTGACTGTTTAATACAGGCTTCTGTTGAAATGAGGGGCTTCTGTCTCTCATAGGGGGAAATCTTATAATGGGAAAGGGAGAGAAAGATTGTGGTTTTCTGAAAGGATCATCAGCAGATACCTTCCTAAATGGCTGCTGCTAGCGAATTTGCAATGTGATAAGAATGCAACTTTGATCTCTTTTCACACATCATTGTATTATTGTGTGTATACTGTCAAAAATACTCCCTGCTGGGTTAGAGGTGAAGTGTGTGAATGCATTTTTCTGCATGCAAGACTAACAGAACATAAATAAGCCATATTAAGCTTTATTACATGTGTAAATACTGGATTAGTGAGCCTGGATCATGAACAAATGGTTCTTTAGAGCTGGATCGTTGTATTGGAGTGAATCAGCGTATCAGCTGAACCTTTTGAGTCAGATCTTTATTTTGAACCAGTTAAACCATTTCCTGAAAATGGTCTGGACTGGTCTAGACTTATTTAACCAAAAACGGACTTTCTGATCTGACAACCAATTATATTAACTGTAATATTCTTTTATAATATTTCCTAATATTTAAACAAATACATACTTATATTTATAAAGTTTACATTTTTATTTTAGTTTAATCTTGAATAATTTTGTAATTTTTATTAGTTTATATTTTTATTTAATTTGAATGTATTAAAATTATTTTCTGTTTTATTTTTAGTAAATTAAGTTCTTAATCTTATTTTAAGTTAGTTGCCAGGGCAAACAACTTCATTTTTATTTTATTTTATTTTATTTTATTTTATTTTATTTTATTTTATTTTAAATTAAATTAAATTAAATTAAATTAAATTAAATTAAATTAAATTAAATTAAATTAAATTAAATTAAATTAAATTAAGTTTAGTTTTTAGTTTAGTTTAGTTTAGTTTAATTTAATTATTTTTTAGTTTAATAGTTTTAATAATAATACCACTACTTCTAAATGAAGATGTTCATTTTAAAATAAATTATCTGTGGAATTTTTTTCACAATTTTGACCCATGATGGCATTATATGGATGTAGTGACCTGTTTGTCCAACCAATTGAAGATCGAGCAAGTGTTCAGGACCTTTTTAAAAGGTCACTATTTTTGCAATTGCATTTGCTGATGCAGAAATTAAACACTTCACCTTTAATGCATAACAACGCCACAAGACTTTCTAGAGAGGGATAGAACAGTAATCACTACTGCGTCTCTCAATCTGTCTGGATTTATTACATCTGGACGGCTGATGAGAACGGGTGAATAGAGAAGAGATTAAAACCAGCTTGTTTTACCATTAAGCCTCATGAAAAACTTAAGAATTAAGGCTAACCCTTGCACCAAGGTTACCAAGCGTTTCTGTCGAAGGCAGGGGCTTTCAGCAGAACTGTTATATAAAGACTTGCTCGCTCATGCATCTTCTACTCTGTTCCCCGCAGTTATTTGTTTTGGCAGTGCTTTTAAATCGGAGGGACAATTACCCGCGACCTTCGATAGGACAGGATGCACAAAATGTTCCCTTTGCATATTTTTAACTAAAGCCCCCGTCAGCCCTTCCCTCCTCCCGTTTTTGCTTCCTAAAAGGCTCCTCTTAAGATGCCATCAGCTGTAAAAATGATTGTGGAAGGCAGGGAGGACTCTCAGCAGGAAATTTCCAAAGTCTCAGCAGCTTGCTTATGGCTTTGGTGTCATTCTCCTGCTGCAAACGCCCCATGAAAGCTTCCACAAACGGATGTCAGCACAGGCAACGCAGCCCCTATCAGCTGTTCTTCATATCTTTATTGCCGCTGCTCAACACAAACCCACAGTCTGTCGCTTCTGCTGGTATTTGATCCGTTGTAGTGTATCGGATTTAAGTGCTCGTATTATGCTTGTATCATGTGATTTTTATAGATTTTTCATGACAAGTAAACAAAGCAATACTAATTAAGGTAAACATCAGTTAGGCAATTAGCTGCATACACATGCTAGCCATGGAAGAAGCAGACTATGTGAGTCATGCATTGCATGCGTGGGATTAGACATTTACAGCCTTATTAAAGTAGTAAACAGCAGTTTTACGCAGCTTAAGCATGATCTTCCAGTCTGTTCTATGTCTTATTAAAGTCAACTTGAATTGCTGTTTGCAATGGTTTTTACCTGAAAAAAATTGTGTAATTCTAAGTGAAATAGGATATTTCAGAAAGAACATTTACGGAAAGACTTATATTTGATTAAATGTGAATGAACTGGATTTTGTTACTTACCATAATGCGAGTGCTATTTCTTCTTAAGCTTTAGTAATTTTAGTACTTAGTTTACAAAAAAATGAACATTTGTTGCTTATCTGCTCAAAGCGATTTCTGGAAGTGAGGATTTGTGCTCCTTTTTTTTGTTTGTGTGGTGTATTGTGACTCATGGTTTATCATTTTATCTGTTATGAATTATTGGATTGCAAAAAACAGCATTACATACAGCTTACATAACTTAAAATGTGTAAATACTGAGCCTATTTAGCTATTGGTTAGACTTGAAAAGAAACGTAAACATGTAAACAATCTTTAATGTTACATACTTTTTTTCTTATCACTTACACGTACATAACAGTGCAGAAGAAAATCTGATGCTACTTCTGTTTGGCTAAAAAATTTTATCCCAAGATTACTAAAGCAAGCGTAACTTGTTTGTGGAATAATGATGAATAATTGAATTTAAACGTGTTTTTTAGACACTTAAAGGAGGGTTAATTCAACCAAAAATGAAAATTGTGCCATTAATGTTGTTTCAAACCAATAAGACCTTCGTTCATCTTCGGAAAACGAATGAAGATATTTTTGATGATATCAGAGAGCCGTCTGACCCTCCATAGAGAGTAATACAACTGCTATATTTCCAAGTCCAGAAACGTATTAAAACACTAGTAAAACAGTCCATGTGACATCAGTGGCTCAACTTAAGGCTTGTGCTTATAGGAGAATACTTTTTTTGCACAATAAAAACAAAAATAACATAATTTAACTTGCACGTTCACGACAACATACGTTTCAGCATGCGCGGTGGTCACAACGCGGCAGTCACAACGCGGCAGTCACAAGCAAAATGAAAAAAAAAAATAACATTAGTGCTGCATCCAAAATCGCATACTGCTTAAGTAGGTACTGCATTTAAAATTTAACATACTACTTGATGGTTAAAACAGTACTTTCTATATAGTAGGAATGCAAGTAGTATGAATGGAATTCGGACGTACTACATCCGCCATATTGATGTTGTCACGTGCCACGCGTCGTCACAACAGAGCGAAAATGTAAACTTTCAATAAGTCATCCTTTTATTTAGATTCTGTTAAACAAAGTGTAATTTAATCACAATTAACTTTTAACTTTTCCTGAGGTGCTTACACTTAAAATGAGCCACTTTCCGCCATTTTTCGAATATGACGCCTCCTCTCCCAGAGCCTTATGGGATAGTAAAGTGTCAATGGTATGCTTACTACAGAATTCGGCCGGAAGTAGTAGGTCATCCGGGTACTTCTTGCCTACTGAATTTCAAAGGCTATGAATTCGGACATACTACTCGCCTCGCATGCTGTTTTTCACGTACTATATAGTAGGGAAGTAAGCAATTTTGGTGTGTCTGATTTAAAAATGTACTTTATACATTTCTAAATTTTCAATACATGGATCTATATTTGTCTAATTTAAAGTAATTAACTCATATTTAAGGGTTCTTTAAAAACTACAAAACACACGTCGTTCACCTAACGTACTTCATGCATGCAGTCTCTGCGTGCGCATGGTGAAACGGGAGAAAAGCGCTGAAATGGAAGATTTGGTTGCAAAAAGAAATACAACGTCAGTCACTTGGAAGTATTTTGGATACAAAAAGGATGATGCTGACCAAACACATGGCTGTTGCCACAACTTGCGGAAACACTACGGAAATACTGTATGATGAATGCAAAGCAAGATCAGATTACAGTCCAAAGCAAAAAACTATTTCGGATGGGTTTGCCAGTGTGACGCCTAATTACGAGAAGGGCTCTAAGTGACATAAAGATGTCACTGATGCTATAACATTTCACCTTGCGACAGACATGGTACCAGTAAACACGGTCACCAAGCAGGGTTTCACAAGCATGGTCCACTCGCTTGACAAGCATTATGTTATGCCGTCACGTACTTATTTATTCCAGGGTTTTGATTATACTTATATTTTATTCTTTGAAAATGCTTAGAAAATTACCCCAATAATTCTTTGATTATTTTATTTTAAGCAGTTCAAAACACCTGATGAACATTTATCTTATTCTTTTCCACTGACTTACTCTCTAAGGTGGCGGGAGACATATCACAACGTATGCGTATGCTTTTCTGATCCAATGTCAGATGGACTGTTTTAACGGTGTTTTACTACGTTTATGGATCTGGGATCATATCAGTTGTGTTGCTGTCTATTTAGGGTCGGATGGCTCTCTGATGTCATCAAAAATATCTTCATTTGTGTTCCGAAAGATGAAGGAAGTAATATAATTAATAACAGAATTTTCATTTTTGGGTGAACTAACTCTTTAATAGGGTCAATTTTGATTTCACATGACATTAAAATGAAAAAATACCTTTTGTTTGTATAGTGTTTGGAATTTGTTGGTATTTTTACACTCACACCTTTGCCAAAACAGCATCTTAGATATATAGGCTATCTGCCCACAGATGTCATTCCATTGCTCTGAGACTGTTCCTAATACTTTGTTTATTCAGGTTACGTCAGCTTAACACCCCTCACCCTAGTCGGAGTGCGGGCTAGCTAATGATGTAACAGGTAAATCTAGCTAGCTTACCGAGGACCAGATAAAGCAGATTATTAATCCTGTCCCAGCTGGGCTTTGTACCCCTTTTATCTTAAATGAAATAGGGATGTATATCACGGAGGGAATGTTATAATTTAGGAGTGTTAAATGGCTGCGGTTGGATGCGTGGTATATGCTGTTATACGTGTGCAACCCGTCTCTCATTCTCCATCCACAACATCCCACCCAACCCCTAGCTGTCTTCAGTTCGAAGCACTTTGAAGACCCTGCTGGGTTCGCCAGTGTGAGTCATAGCGGGTAGAGGTCACCAAGGAAGAGACAGCATGGCCACTCAGTGTGTCAGTCAATACTCTCCAGACGTCAGATCCTTAATATAGGAGGGCTCGAGGGGAAGAAAGCATGCTTTGCACATTTTTCTTCGATGGGCAGAAATTTAGCCCAAAGATGCACAGGATCCGGAGCTCATGACCTTGCTTTCTTTAGAATGTCCAATGTGCTAATGGCGCGAGCGCGTAACCTGAGGGATCTCATCCAAGAATCTATTTATTTGGGCACATCGATCATAACAGCACAGCTTGAATGTGCTATAATGCAGGAATCAGCTAGTATGCCTTTTACTGTCAGTTCTTAAAGCGCTGCATTGTGCAAAATGCAATGTGACCTCTTCTCTAGCCGTAATGCCAATGATTTACCCTCGAGACATAGCGTTTGGTGTCCTTTTCTTGGCCAGATTCATAAAACAGTTCCATTTTTAGCCTCACATTTGTCTTAAATACTAGGTCATTTAATTATTTTGTTGGTTTATTTCAAATATTAGGCAAAGTGTATACTTAATATTTTGCATTGGTTATCATGCTTGAACTCTACTGTTCAGTTTTGCAATTGATATATATTTTTTATAATGTTTTTAGTACTTTTAGAAGTATCTTCACCTGGGCTGCTTTTAAATAAACTAGAATGAAATTAAATACATATACTTAATAAATAAATAAATAAATAAATATTATTTATTTTTATTTTATTTCATTTATTAGTTTTTTTTATTTTTTTAATGTCGTTTCATTCTTTTCCTGGTAAAGACAGCTATTACTCCTGGATTCAGTGTCACATCCTTTAGAAATCATTGCTAATTTGAATTAACATTTCTTATTATTTCATTTATTTCATTATTTCATATATTTTCATTCTTGAACTCAGTTTTTTTTTTTGTGGATACCTTTTTCAGGATTCTTTAAAGGAGTCATACAAAGCCAATTTTCCACAAGCTTATATGATTCTTTAGGGTCTCAAAGTTTGTAATATAGTTTGTTTTAAAATTTCTCAAAGATAGTGTAATAAACGCTCATTTTACCCCGTCAAAAACAGCTCTTTAGAAATCCCTCTGTTTTGTGTACTTCCCCTTTAAATCTGGAAGAGCTCCGCTGACCCCGCCCCTCTTTTCTGAAGCACTCTCAGAGGATCTTTTTTTAGCCGTATTCATAGTGAAACTTGCTAATCAGCACATTATTAGGAAAGGTGATTTGCAACTGTTCATTAAAAGATGTTATACTCACTGCTTCTGTAGGTAAGGCTGGATCATGCATTTCATTTGATCAAGGGAGTGTTTCCCTTCAGAACCAAACATAGTGTTAATCCTCTGCGTCTTCAGTCAGGGGTGTCTGGGGTAAATGACTACTGCTATGTTCATTAATACATTCAACAACAAAACACCTCAATCTCTTAGAAGTCTTGCTTGTCTCTGCATGTCAGTCTGATGACGGCTCACTCAGGGTGAGTCTGAGGTAAGATCAACAATCAACTGCTGTCAATAAACTGCTGTCAATCAACAATCGTGGGAGGGGCCTCGGCTGTGTGACGTCACACGGTCGGATGGCTCAATTGAGAACATTTACAGAGACTGTAAAACAACCACTGATTGGATTTTTATAGGATAGTTCTGTAATACAGATAACATACATTTCAGTTAAGACGACTTATTTGCAGTAGTCTAGCTAAAACTTTTTTTGTTTGCTTTGTTTGTTTATGGACATTGCATTAAAAATCCACTTAGTTCAAAATTCTCACAGGAACGATGCTACTTTTATTAAAAAATTACCACGTTTCTTCACCTGAAGGGTAAACAAACCAAAAATACTGACTTCTCTCTGTAGAACATTTTAATAGTATTTAGGCATAATGTATTTAATTCGAACAGGCGCTGAAGACACAGATTAGCTAATTCTGTGTTAGATTGGAGAATGATTGTTTTGGGAGATATGTAGCTGTGTGCATAGAGACAGTGGCACAGTTAGTGGGAGTGTGCTGTCAGATTATCCCAGCATGGGAATTGATTATTAGCTTTGACAAGGAGAACTACGTCCCAGTTATGTCAGGGCCAACAAGACTCTTAGTAAAGAACATCCCTTTTAACATGTCAAATGCTGGGCTTATTCACCACATACACACATGCAGGGCCGTTCACACACATCAGGATTACATATCCCAGTTTTAGACCCAATTTTACAGGGTCATAAGCACAAAAAACACACTCAGAAGTGTTTCATCTTTCACTAATGCTAATATTGTCTGAAAGTCTACTGCCGCTTCTGCTTTTACATCCCCTCAGTTTTTTTCTCAAGCTGTTTTCTGTCCTTTTTTCCTTTTTCCTCGTCTCTCTGTGTCGTACAGACATTCACACACACACACACACTCTTTCCCTAACCATCATTGATGTAGAATGAGCCCTTCTGTTTTGCTGGGGGCCGTTAATGCAGAGCATGACAGGTTGTCATGGTGCATTTGATCGAAGCCCTGCGGAACACACAAACCAGATACACTTCAAGAGAGCAAAATGACTTCATAAACAGCTGATCAACGCCCACAAAAAAAACACTGGGTATGAGATTGTGTGTGTATGCTCCTTCAGACATGTGCGGTACTCCACACACAAGCCCAATCAGGAGCAGTGATGTGTGCCTCTATGAAAACCAGCAAGGGCATTGCAGGATGCAAGCTTTTTAATTACCATTATGTGTAACTTCATAATTAGAACCATTCTCATAATGTTTTCACATTTGCATATTCTGTCTGTTTGTTTAATCGCAATTAAACTTTGCCCCAGTTCTGAAGATTAATTGCATATTTATGGTGTCATTCGCTTCTCACCTTAATGATGTTTTAACACAGCGCTTAGTGCTCAACTGAGGCAGAGGCGGTATTGTGACTGCTAGGCATCTGATGGAAGTCTGAAATAATGAACATCAGTGGCACCCTGCAAGGACGGAGCTGTCAGAATCCATAAACACACAGTTCTCTGAGCACCTGGGCAGAAGAACTCTGAAACAGTGCTACCTGTGAGTCAGGTGCCCGCAGAGAGGACGGGTCAGGATTAGAGCAACTCTGCACCAATAAACACAGCCTTTCATTTTTCCACTTGCTTGCTCTTTCTAGATCTCTCCCTCTCTGTCTGTCTGTCTGTCTGTTTCTAATGAAAGCCCATTTTTGACTCGAAGTAAAACATTAGGATACTAAAGTAACTGTTTTTTTACTTTCCTCTTAATTGTGGCATTATACCCTTCTACAATCTTTCAAATGAATAGGTCTTGAGCAACTGCCACATTATATATCACAATTGTAACTTTACTGCATATCAAACAATTGTAATTTTTCTTCTCAACTGTATGCATTTTTCTCACAAACTTGAACTTGTTTCTCACAGATGCAGCTATTTCTCACTCTTAGTATTTTGTTTGTTCAAAATTAAAACTTCAACTGTCATAATTGCAACTTTTAACCTTGTAACTACAATGCCAATTTTCACGATTGTGACATTACATTTCACAACAGAATTTTTTTATATTGCATTTGGGAATTTGTCAAATTGGCAACTACAATTACTACTTTATTTATTTATTTTTCAAAATTGCAAGTTTATATCTCACAAATGTTACCTTATATATCAAATTTTGACCATAACAATGGCAAATTTGTCTTACCGTGATGTCACATTGCAACTTTTTATAATTTCAATTTCAACTTTTTTCTGAGCTGTAACATTATATTTCAGAATAGCATGTTGAAATATTACACTTGGGATTTTATGAATCAACGTTTTATGTATCAAAACTCTCATGAATGCAACCATTTAATGTTTTCTTTTTAAATGGCTAGTAATATTTCTATTATTTTATCTTTACTCTTGAAACTTTATATCACATAATTGCATTTTTTTTTATCTCATAATTTCAACCTCAATTGAGAAACAAATGTGACTTTATATATCACAATGTGACTTTTGGACCCTGTAAAATAAGAATATTCTTTCAATAATAACACCTGATGGGTTTTCACTAAAACCTTCTGGCTATGGAGTTATCAGCCTTTTAAAACTTCCCTTACAGTATGAAGCAGAAAAATACAGGAAAGAAAACAATTCACAGTGTAGTTTACCAGCCAGTATCCAAAAAGCCTAATTCATGTTTTGAGAATCTTCTGAGCCTATATATTATCAGTCACTGTTTTGTGCATTAATTGAGAGCTGTGGTCAGTGTATGTCAGCATAATTGACCAAACAATGCACTCAACATAACACCACAGCTGAGTCAAATGTTTTGCTAAGAGAGACACTCACACATGGTGAAGCTCACTTTGAGGAAAGTCTGAGGACTCTGAGGTCTATTCATTAAGAGTGGAGAGCTTTGACAGGGTCATGATTGAGAGGCCTTACGCTGCTCTTTGAATGTCTAATCATTGCACACTTCTTCCTCTGTGTGAAATACTGACTAATGGCGACTAACGCCACTCTATCCCTTCCGAGGTCGGCCTTCTTTGACCCTCAGATGGAGACCTGATCTCGGCTCCCCGTTAATTACACCCCAGGTTCATTAGAGCTGTTCGGCTCACCCTCTGACCTTATCTGGCTTTATTGCGACCGTTACCTGTGCCTCATCAAAAAAAGAAAACAGTCGTTCCGTCCTCACTAAGAGCTCTGCTGAGGATTTATTTAATCAATCGGGTCATTAACAGACAGTTTCTTTGGGCAGGCAGAGAAAGAAAGATTGGCTGAAGTGGATTTAAAGAGTGAGTTCATTCTTCACTTTGATGACGTTGAGGACAGCAGGGGGCGGGGCCAGAGGGGCTGACCATTATCTGCACTCGTGTATCGATCCAGACCCCGGCGCTGTGAATTAACACCTGCAAGAAAAGCACGAGAATTTAGAGTGTAATTGCTTAGCGCTCTTAATCTTTGCTGAAAGTGATCGATTGAGTGACGTTGGGGAAACGTGGTATGCCACTGAATCCATCCAGGAGTCCCTGGTGTTTTCAAGATTCAAAGCTAGGTGACTGGGACAAAATGAGACACATTTAGGTGCTGTAATTGCCTTTATTAATTAGGTTTAATACTTTACAGTTAGGTATATTTTATACTTTTTATTTTATTTTTTTCATTTTATTATTTATTATAATTATTTTTTTTTAAATAATTATATTTAACAAAATTATTAATGTTATGTATTTATTAAATGCCATTAAATTTTGGTCCCACTTATTATATATTAGGTGGCCTTTACTACTGTGTACTTTTATTTACATTTAAGTTAATACTTTGATATAATGCACTTATTGTGTACACACATATTTTTGCATTGTACTTATATATATGTGTGTAGTCACATCTGTAATTAATTTATATTTATACTGTTAAATCATCCCTTACACCTTAACCCACCCTTACCCATATCCCACCTCTATAGCAGCAAAAGTGTTTTGCAATACAATATGAACACAATATGTATCTTGTACATATTTTTTATGCAAGTACATAACAGTTAAGGCCACCTAATAACATAAAGTGTTACCTAAAATTTCATACACAAACAGTAACATGAATGTAAATGTATTGTCTTAGTTTTGCTTTTAATATTCACTATTTATTCATTTATTTTAAATAAGATTTATTACTATTTTAAAACTTTAAAAATTTATTTAATATGATAATTATGTAACATTAAGGAATATTAAAATATAATGGCTAATATATTTATATTTAGATACTCCTACCCCCGGTTTCACAGACAAGGCTTAAGCCTAGTCCAAGACTAAAATGTAAATCTGAGCTGTTTCAACTGAAATAAAATTGCACTGATTGATCTTAAAATATATTAGTGTCTTTGTTTTGTCTCAAGATGTACACCAGCAATGTTTTTTTCTAAGCATGTTTATAAAAATGACTTAAATGTCCTAATTGAACTATGGCCTAATCCTGGCTTAGTCTAAGCCCTGTCTGTGAAACTGGGCCTTAGTGTTACAAAAATGTCTCACAATACCCAAATTTAAACAAAAAAAAAACTTAGAGTAAATAAAGTTAATAGAATAAATATAAACTGGAAACAATGTATTCAATGTTAAACATGTACAGTAGTTCATAATTTTTAATGCATCTAACTGAACTGAATTGCAAGGTCATACAGAGTGATACAATCCATTATGTTCCTAAATCCAGGGTTAAAACGCTTTCTCCACACTTCTAGCATTATTAGTGCTGTCGACTTTGGAGGAGCAACAAGTCTATACTTAAACACTGGCTCAACATGACAGCTTTATAAATACAACAGTTGCAGTCACTATGAGTGTCATATCAGACAACCATTAGTTTCCATATATTTCCCTACGGGCCTTTCCTACAATGCGACAGTCAAAACATATAAGAAATGTGGTACCTCAAGGCTACCTCTGGTCAAGGCACATGCAGGCTGCATATAAGTAGATTTGTTCTGCCCATTAATCTTGACAACATGCCTTTATAGGTCCGTGGTACCCTGCTGGGCTGGGATGTGTTTTGTTTTGCTCACTGTTAGCGATATTAGTGTGACATTGGGTCCCATTCCACCTTCTCCAGCTTATGAATTAAGGAGAAAACTCCCTTTAGAGGGTTCCACCATCACTCACAGAGACAGTGGTACACGGCTGTTAATACTCTACTCACTGTGGTTCAACCCTAGCAGTGCGACCTGGCTAGTCCTATGGGACTGCATATGTGATTAATGTAGCATTCTAGGCTGGGAGTTTTCATTTTCCCCCTATCAAGGGAACCAGTCTCTGGGGGTCTATAGCTGGTGCGGGTGAAACTGTGTTCTCTACTGTTATTCTCAGGTGTCCCATACGTAAGACACCCAGTAGGAGAAATAGCACCATCAGTGCATTACCCCAGTGTGGTTGCCATAGAACATTGACACCAGGGTTGGGAAGCTACAAGCTACTCATAATTTAAAGTCACTGCTAATAAAAACTACTTTTAGATGTATTTTTTGTTCTCTTAATTTCTTGCCAACCAAGTAATATTTATCTATTTAATTTTTAGCAGATGAATTTACATTTAATACCACCAAACACTATCTTAAGGCCTGTTTACACCAAGCATGAGAACTATAAAAATGATAAAGATAATGAAAATGTGATTGAAACTGTATTGTTTCTCTGTGCCTTTAAGGTTTGTTCACACCAAGCACAATAACAATAAAGATGTAGTAATAAAAAATGCTCTCACCGTTAAAGAATAGAGTCCACATCATAACTAATGTTAAACGCACAGAGAAATTATATCTTTAGAATCCTTTAAAAAAAAATTTTTTTATAGCTGAACAATACAAACATTGACAACCAATCAGATTCCATCCTGTTCTCATGAGCTTGAAAATTTAAAGGGGCAGATGCACGTGTGCTTAGAAAAAACATGCAATTTCATTCACTGTTGTGGACGCTAATAGTTATCGTTGGTTTGAACAATGCTTTTAAAGTGGCAGATGTGCTTACAGATGATGCCTTCGTTCTCTGACTGAGCAAACAAAAAGTTCTCACGTTCACTTCCATGCTGTAAGTAGGTATTATCATAGTTATTTTATGATAACACATTAACTAATGTAAAAGCAGCAGAAACTTATTGTAAAGTGCTTCTTGTGTCTTTTTACTCTTATAAGGCAAAGTCCACTGGTTATCAAATCCAAACCCACAAAACACAAAATATGTAGGAAAGTGTGTGTTTGTATCTGTGTGTGATAGCGCACAAAAGTATGGAACAAACTCACTTTGGCAAAGAAGAGGTCAATTCCAATACAATTTTGAAATTTGGGGCGGCAATTGGCTTGGAAATTGAAGCAAAAGACAGTCCAATTTACGGACCATTTCAATTCTATCCCCGTCTCCAGCTGGAAGGCTATTCTGAAACCAGAACTGCCACAGAATGCAACTTGCTTGTGAGAGTTGAGTATGTTTATCACGTAAAGGATCTACCACACACACACACACAAACACTAACCCACCTCAGTGGTGTCTCAGCAGAGTAGGCCCTATTATCGGCGCTCTAAAGCTTGGTCATAAGTGCTGGTGATTGTTCACACTGAGGCAGGAAGGGCAGAAAAAATGTGTCATTTACTTCACTCTCGGTGACATGATCACAGCAAAACTTCCCAGTGAGAGGGATGGGAATCATACATAACGTAACCATTTTGTTTCTGATTTCTTATATTCCATGGGATGCATTAATGTTTCTTAGCTCTTTGTGAAAGCATAAAAGTATTGTTCTTAACTATATTATAGCCTCTAAAATGTAATGTTGTGTATTGAATAAAACATTTATTATTTTTTGTTCAGTATTCACCATATTTATCAAAAGTACCATGGTGACATCTATAACAAAATTGTACATATATGTATGTATATGTATATATGTTCCTTACGTGTCATCAAATGAACATTAATTAATTTAACTAATTTGTTTATGAATCAAACTAGTGTTGATACTGTACCTCACATTCGCTTTATGTGCTAATGTCAGCACAATTACAAGAAATTCACATAAGTAAAAACAAATCTGTAAATACTGAAAATGCCTTAAAATGAGTACTATATATAAAATATATTTTTTCAAATGTATTACAAGGAAACACTATTTCGGTCTTTGTACTTCAACATTTCATGTTCAATACGGCTTATTAAGCCCACTGCCATTTTAATTCGAAAACGAAGGCTGTGAGGGTAACAGGCTTGTAGCAGACCAGCAGCATTCGCTATGGCGTATTGTTGTGTACCCAAATGCCGATAGTTTAGCCATAATAAAGCGATAACACATCATTTCACGCATTCTGAACTTTGTCCTTCATCCAACTGTCAGGAGATAATGGTGACAGCATTTACGGTGTAAAGTAAACTCACATGGAAGAAAAACTTTGGCAAGAACATGAATGTCTTTATATCATAACATCAAAGTCAAAGTGACAGAGAAAAAAACTGGCCATCGATCGCTGAGCTAATAGCCTACCAAGACAGTGAGTAAAGCAAATATTTGATCAGGTTAACCTTCTCAAATAAACACAGTTTAAAATATATATATATATAAATGAAGATAGCCTATAAATATTGATATGACAAAGATAATCGTTGTGCGAAGAGTGAAGGGGAAACACGCTTTGAAGCACACAGAGGTACTTGTGTGCAAAATGGCAGCGGGCTGAATAAGGCGCTTTTAAAAACATATTTGCTGTTTCTTTTCAGCCCACTCTCACGGCAGTTCGTACATACAGTATTTTACAAGGTGGCTAATTCTATAAAATTTTACGAGTTGCCAATTCATATGAATTTGTACGAATGACCTACACCTAAACCTACCCGTCATGGGGCTTCAGACAGAGGTGAGTAGTAATGAGTTACATTTACTTTGTTACATTTACTTGAGCCAATTTTTTGGGTAACTAATACTTTTGCAGTATATTTAAAGATGGGTACATTTACTCTTACTCAAGTAAATATTTAGTAAAAACTAAATTTACATCACTGTGGGTGACGCTCCTCCTCTATTAAGTCAATTCTGTTCAAATGCTGGATCAAACCAACTGGCAAACTAGTGAACTGGTTCGCGAATCAGTTTGATTGATTTGTTCAGTCCTCAGTTCTGCGTTGTCTGAAGTGGTTCTCACTCAGAGTTGAAACAGAAGGTTTAAGAGAAAGGCTATTGCTTAGCTGTGAAGATTGTAAGGATCTTAGATGAACTCCTCGTGTGCTGTTTACAGTTTCCACAGGTATAGATACACTACGTTAGATTACAGTACAAGATACCACTACCTTATACACCAAATACAAAGTTTAATTTATACATTGAATAAGTGGTCATGAAAATAAAGTCATGTCAATAAAGTATGAAATTACCAATTACCAAACCTGCGTTAGCTCTGCACAGCGGCGTGCCTCATGTTCCCTAACGTTGGTTAGTCACAATTAATATTTACGTTTACAGAACATTGTTTGTTTACATTTTGCACATCAGATGGAAGAAGATTTGTACTGTAAACGTGCATTTGTTTCATTATGTTCAGATGTTCAGTAGCGGTCATGTGAGGAGTTTTGCTGTCTAATGATTTTTTTGAAACACGTATCATATTTTGTTCAGGATTCCTTTATAAATAGAAAGCTCCAAAGAACAGCAAAATATAGCTGTACTTGTATACTCGTACTCAAGTAAGTATTCAGACTTTTACTTTTCATTTTACTTAAGTAAATATTTCTATAAGTACTTTTACTTTAACTTGAGTACAGTTTTTGGGTACCCTACCCCCCTCTGGTTTTAGACAAATCGTACAAGTGAAATTTAATAGCAAATGAAAACCATTTTAAAGAAAACCAGTTTCTCTTCTTCAGTGTAAAAATATTTTCAGTGTTTTTTTAATAAATAAAAACAAGGTTTCGATTTTCAAGCAGATTTGTACTGAAATAAACATAAACAGAATTTCCTTAGCTGAAAGCATCGTATTAAGTTATTTGCCCAAACTGATGTTTTTCACTCCCTTGGGAGCTCTTCTTTCTTCCAATTGTCAAATTTGACAAATTTGATTGGTCTAACCTTTACAGAGTGACTTAAAATCAGATAAGAGCTTTCCGGGGCTCAGCGCTGACAGATCTTGAGGACCACTGCAATTTGTTTGATAATCTTGTTTTTTTTTTCACCCGTAAATCTCATCTGTTTGTGTCCTATTACTCACCTTCATTTGGTATTCTACTCTCTTCCCCTTTTCCTTAAAGCAGCCCCTTCTCTCTATCCCTCGTTTTCATATTACCGTCTCTCTAGCCTTGTTTTATCCCTTTATTCGTGGCTCCTTCCCCCCCCCTCTCTCTCTCTCCGTAATAACAGGCCTATGGTAAATGCTGCTCCCTCATGCCCTCCCTTGCTCTCTCCCTCTCCCACCAGCCAAATTACCAGTTGGTTACTATAGAGACGTGTTTATAAATGCGCTTTCCTCTTTTTATGATTCCCAATCTCCCCTTTTTTCTCTCTCCACCTCCCCTCCTGCCTTTCTCTGCCAGCATTTCCTGCCCTGCAACGCGTCTATTCTTTCCCTTTTTTCCTTCTTGTTCTCTTTCAGCTTTCCATTTTTGGGTCTTATTATCCTTTTTTTCCATCTCCATTCTATTTTTTGCCCTCTCGGTTCATTTTATCACTATTCGGACAGTGTTTTTCATAAGTTGTCATCATCGCTCGAATCTTTCCCATAGTTCCCGGCGAGACCGATCAGCTTCTGTGACACATTTTGATTTGTTGTGCAGCTCTCGTAGTCTTTCACTGCGGAAAAACCCTCGGCCCCATCTCAATTAAACAGCTGCGTCAAATAACTAATAGTCTAAGATGTTTACCTCACAAGATGCCTTTCTGTATTGACACAGGTTTTAAAAAGAAAAAAAAAAACTGTGTCTTCGCTAAAGATGTTAGAAGATTACAAATTGGACTGTATATCACTTATCAAATTACGCTGAGGGGACCTTTTCACTAATCAAGTTAGAAAGACGGAAATAAAAATGATAAATACCAAATACTGCATCCATCAGTCAAATTTGATCTAGAACCCGCATTTCAAATGCAGCTTAATATCTTTAGAGCAAAAGGTCAAAACAATTTAAAACAAACAATACATATAAGTGTCATGGGAGACAAGAAGGCTTGCAGTCTGCTGTAAATTTACTCAGCATTTACTCACCCTCATGTCATCCCAACCCATTATAAAAAGGATTTTATATTTTGGGGAATTTGACGTCTACAGTATATGCTTTATATATGCATGAAAAATACTTTTATGCTTTTGCAATACTTTTTTTATTTTTATTATCTCCTTTACTTGTTGTTCCAAGTCATAAATAACCAACAATTTAAAAAATGATTAATAATTTCACTCAAGAACTGAGGTGCAAACTTAGCTCAATGAGTAGTGACATGAGTAGCCTATGATCAATACATTCAAAAAAAATAAATAAATAAAAAATAAAATACAAAACCTGTGCTTTTTGAAAGAAATGAAGTTGACAAAAAGATTGAATCCAAGATTTGGTGATAATATACCATAATGACTAAGCAATGTTTAAAAGGCCAGGCATTTTACAGTACTAAAGTAGATAAAGGATTTTCAGCACAGCTGTCTGTTTTCTAATTGTAGTAAACTGGCTAGTAACAGACTATAATTGTCTTTGATTATTTTAAAAGAAGGACATGTTAGCCAGTAAGGTTGTTAGTTCAAGTGCTGTTAGAGAAGATGTACCTTAGCAACAGTCTATAGCACTGGACCTGATGAACTAGTTTTGCCTCATTACGCAAGGAAGTTTAATTTGTGCTAATGGCAGTGTAATTTAGTGCCTAGGCACTAGTGCATTACAATTAGGTCTTATGACTCAACCAAAGAAAGTCGATGATGAATTTGTACAAATCAGACCAGAAATATTCAAGGACAATGCAGGGAACAGGTTAATGACCGCACCAGACTTAACACCCTCTAAGATTATTATTTTTTTACATGGGGAAATCAATTCAGGCAAGCTAATGCACTTTGAGCACGACATATTCAGACCAGCAAGGGTTGCACTGCACAAATGACTTGTCATTAAAGGCCATTCAGGCTAAAAGACAGATTGATTTAAGCACCACGACGCACTCTATTGCTGAAATGTTCTGACGGGTGTAATTGGAGTTATTTACTTCGTGCAGCAGGGCATCTAAAATTCAGGTAAAATTGTGTTTGCATGCTATGCAAGCATGTTCCTTTTTTGAATGCATACCATAATACCACTCATTTGTTTAAAAAAAAAGTAATTTTATAAATAATAATAATTCCATATAATAATAATTGCAGTTGAAAGTGTTCCCTGTTCACAAATTTGGAGAAATGAAGATAGCATTACCACTCTGAAGGAGAGAAAAGTAACAGAAACTTAATTTATGTCTAAGTGAACTGCAAAAATAACAGGTTTGTCAGCTTCTGATTGAACAAACCAATAGTCCTGCTGCTTTGTGATTTTTTTATCAACTACACTAGTCAACAATTGAAGTGGATCAAAGTCTTTCATCATTTGTCCTAAAAACTTTTTTTGATCCACTTCAAATGTCGACTATAGAGTTGGGAACTGGGAATATTTTCTGAAAAAAAAATCCTGTTAGTTAAAAATTATGACTATTAATATAACTATTATACTTGAGCACTAGTCTGATTGACTGTCAATCTTCAACTGCTCTTCATATGATAAAAAAAAAATAATTTAAAATAACAAAAATAAAATAAAATAACAATCAAAAAAATATAAATAATATTTTATAAAAATACAAATAAAATCTAAATCATACAAACCCCCAACAAATTACTAAAACCTTTAAAGAAAAAAATCCAAAATAAAATATATGAAAAAATACATATAAAACAAGCTATAATATTATGATATTATATAACACTAAAATAATGCAGGCAGAATAAATTGTTTTCATTAAATTTATTGCAAATGCATTTGTCCACTGATATGGACAGAATATCATGCTAAAACACAATACTGTTCCCCTTCAGTCGAGTCACTCCGACGTTACATATGGGAACTCGCATGAGGGACCGATCGCCTTCGAGTAATGAGAAAGGGCCAATGAATATTGGCCTGCATTAATTTCAGCCAGATGAACCTTATCACAGCGTGAGTATAAGAGGGCATGGCTGGAATGCACTTGCAGCTTTATGCTTCAGAACCTCGCCTGAAAGCCCTGTATGCTGATCGAGTCTAGAGGAAAGAGATCCAAAGATCGACTAAAAGAGTTCCTGTGGAGGTCACACTCTCTCTTCGCCGCAGCTGTTGGCGATCCCCGCGGGCTGGTAGCCTTTCTAAAGGCTGAGACAAGCTAGCCTTTGCCTACCTGTGAGCGACCCTGATCACGGAGTGTACAGCGTGCCGCAAGAGGTTCTCCCAGGTAGTGAACCTGCAAGCTCTAAGTTGCAGAACCAGCCTTAAAGTTGATGTGTCCAGTACGCGCACTGCGCCTCTATTGACCGGACTCTGAGCTTCAGACGCTCTCAGCAGGTTTTTATCTACTTTGGAGGTCAGCAGAAAGGGAATGCTGTCTCCAAACAGAGGTTGGCCCATTGGGTGGTTGATGCCATCTCCCTGTCTTACTTATATCAGGGAGAGCTATGTCCATTAGGTCTGAGAGCCCACTCCACACCTATGCTTTGGCTCACTGCGCCTCTCTAGCAGATATCTGTAGAGCTGCCGGCTGGGCGGCACTTAACACCTTCACCAGGTTGTATGACCTCCGCAAAGAGGCTGTGTCCTCCCATGTCTGTAATCGGGTAACAGGAAGCCGGCTGGTGTCGGCTTGCTGCGCCATTCCCATGGGATCCGTGTGCCTTTTTTAGAGGTTCCCCTGTGCCAATGCGAACCCCTCTCCTCCTGCCCCACAGTCGGATCTAGAGCGGAGTAGCTGCCATTTCTTTATGTTCCACAGTCAGCCAGAGGGCTGTGTTTCTCTTCACTATATATCCATATCCTATATCTATATCTTATCGATATAGTTTATTCATTGAGAAGATTACGTACAGACTCTCCTGCTGTCAAGCTTGTCTGCACCAGGGTCTCTACATAACGCGGCCACAAGGGCGTGATGTTTTCCACGGCTCTGTTCCCATATGTAACGTCGGAGTGACTACCTGAAGGGGAATGTCTAAAGTCCCTGAAGGAGGGAACAGAGGCGGTACATCCTCTTGCCACGAGCCATATTAATTCTCATTGTGGGAACAGGTACATTATTGGTATTACTTTGCTATCAATTTATTATTATTGCTGGTCAGTTGTATTTTTGGAAAACATCTTTGCTTTCACAAATCAGAAATAAGTCTACATTGTATTGTTAGTCTACATTGTATTGTTGACAGGTTTGGTGCATGGCTGAAGGAAACTGCATTGAGAAACAAAAGCTGAGCTGGATTCGGTCGCAATGACTGCCCGCCTCACGGGGGAGCGCGCACAGGCCATGCTGAACTGCCTAGATACGTTCAGGCACAAAACAGCGGTCCCTCTCAAATCTTTTCAGAGGCTCCTGGGGCATATGGCAGCCGCAGTTACTCCGCTGGGGCTACTCCATATGAGACCGCTTCAGCGTTGATTACACAAACCGAGTCCCGAGATGGGCATGGCACCGCAGTACTCTCTGGATTGGCGTTTCCCCGGAGTGTCGCCGCTTATTCAGCCCATGGTCAGACCTTGCCTTCCTACGGGCTGGAGTACTGTTAGGACAAGTGTCCAGGCACATCGTGGTACAAACGGAGGCCTCCACCACCAGTTGGGGTGCTGTGTGCAACGGGCAGTCAGCCTCGGGCACCTGGACAGGTGTTCGACGACTGTGTCATATCAATTGCCTCGAGTTGCTGGCCATGCTTCTGGCTCTACGTCGCTTTCGACCAATGTTGCTCCACAAGCACGTGCTCGTCCGAACGGACAACACTGCAGCCGTTGCGTACATCAACCGTCAGGGTGGTTCTACGCTCCCGCCGCATGTCGCAACTCGCCCTCCATCTGCTCCTGTGGAGTCACACGCGGCTGAAATCGCTGCTCGCTGTTCAAATTCCGGGGATACTCAACTGTGCAGCCGACCAGCTTTTACGGCAGTCCACCCACCCCGGAGAATGGTGATTCCACCCCTAGGTGGTCCAGCTGATCTGGAGTCACTTCCGTGAGGCAAAGATAGACCTCTTTGCTTACCCCGAGTCGACCCACTGCTTGCTTATTGCAAATAGATAGTTTACATATTCTAATCTTACCCAATGTGTTAATTTCAATGATATCAGAAATCAGGGGGTCTCCAGACGGACCGCGCCTACTGCTTTGATCTTTATGCCCCCAGTTGTATATCTTTGGCCGTGATATTCATGCGCACACCCCGCCTCCGCACACCCTACTAGAAGCAAAGATTTTAACAATCTAAAATGAATCAAGAAATAATTTATTTGTCAGGTAAAATTATATCAAGCCAATTACATAGAGTGTTCAAAGCAGGCCGCCCATCGCCATAAGTAATCTTCCTGATTTATCTCAATTCTTCAGCACGTCTAATAGCCAGTGTTGTCATATTACATTAAAAAAGTAATTAGTTACAGTTACAAATTACTTCTGCCAAAAAGTAATTGAGTTAGTAACTCAGTTACCACACTCTAAAAGTAATTAGTTACTCAGCAACATAACTGACATTATTTTTTATATTTTACAGAGTTATTATGTTCTATAACCTCCTTTACTGATTGAGGAATTAAAACTGTATTTTAGAACATTTGGTATTTATTTGAACTTAGCTTGCAGCCTGCCATATGATA
>JAUCNO010000318.1:5303088-5348035 GCA_032353835.1 Enteromius viviparus | reverse complement strand
CGGGTCTGAGGTAAGACACCAGTTCAGTCTGTGTGACACGCTGCTGTCAATCAAATATTGTGGGAGTGGCCTCTGTCTGTGTGACGCATGCATTTGAAAATAGCTTGATTTCAGAAGGGGCAACTTATTTTCAGTTAAATTAAAAGAAAACTACTGGTGGATGTTTATCATTGTAGGGTGGTTGTGTACACACACTCTCAACACACATTTCAGTCCCAAACAGCTTGTAAAAGTGCATGTGGCACCGGATGTCCCCCTTTATAAAATAAAAGTTGAAAAGAACATAATTTAAATAAAAAGGAAATCTGTTTTTACCACTATATATGTCTTTACTGTCTCTTTTGATTAATTTAATACATTCTTGCTGAATAAAAATATAAATCTAGTAACTTAGTAACTACTAAGCAGCCGCTCAGAAGCCATCGTGGCGGTGACTTGAGCAGGGACCCCTCACAAAACCAACAAAAAAGAAGACAAACCTGTATTATCAATCTGTTCATCTAAAGAACATCACGGGGAACATGATTCCTTTCTGGCACGAAACAATACGCCTCAGTGTGAGCAGTCAGAACCTGCCTATCTTGTGTTTATAAATGAACTACCGTTCCAGGACATTTGCGGTGGCTCCGTGGCAGGCATTAAGAAGCGCTTTAATGAATGAGGTTGCCACTAGTTACTGTTCTCTCAAGCGTACGTAAGGCATCTTTTTTTATTCCGACGCCACTGAGCAGTGGGATTCGCTTACACAGAGCCTTGAATATGAGCTAGGCTGGCCTGTAGCAACTAAACTAGAGCTGTTTACCCATAATGCAACAGACATCACTGGGGTCTTTGATATGCTTTCCACAAGAGAATAAGGGTTTGTTTGTACTGCTCAGATAGAAGCTAATATAATAACGCTGAGAAGGTACAACAATTCTTTGACAAATGCCAACCGTGACATTTTCTTTGTTATTAAGATGACTTTTTTTCAACCGATGGACATCGAGGTGCATTGCATTGATGAAAGGATGCTTTTTTTTTTTTCTTTTGGACCTCTTAAGAATTACTTTTATGAGACATTCAACCTTTTGTGAAGATGAGTGACAGAAACGTAATAACCAGGCGCTCGTTTCATTTGCCTGTGGGCTACCCGCTTCATAGCGTCTTACTTGCTTCTCAGCGGAGCAAGAGACAAGTAGCTAATTAACTCCTGCTACTTGAGCATCTTAACACCTAGCCAAGTGCTCAGAGTCATTTTAGCCAGCTACAAAAACCCTTCCATATAATTTTTGACAGATATTGACACTTTTAGTCAATTTTAAGAGCTATGTTGTGGTCGTTTTTATCTGCGTAGCAAGCCTTAAGGAAAATCTGCTTTTTAGTACTTTAATAGTGTATGAAATAAGTATTAAACATTGATGATGCGGCACATTTGGGGAGAAAGAAATCAAAAAGAAGTTTTTGTTAAAAAACATATAAATAATATATAATGTGGAGAGATACTGTATAATGTCACACTCTAAAAAGAAAAGCCTTGAGTATTGTTGCAAAAACTTTAGCTTAAGTAATATTATTTGTGTCTTAAAAATTGTTCAAAACAATCACTTTTAAAACATTGTTCTTTTATTTAATTGAATTTAAGTATTTGAATTTAAATTGGTTTATTCAACAAATCATTGAAATATGTTTAGTTTTAAAACAGAGGTATTTTAATTCAATGGAAAAAGATATATAAGATATATTGTGAAAGCTCTTACTGACTTTACAGTAGTAGTAGTAAGTATAATACAGCATGCATATACACTGAAAATGATATTTTCTCTCAAATTGATATATATAAATTAATTAGTGCTGTCAAACGATTAATTGCATATAAATAAGGTATTGTTTACATGTATGTGTGCTGTGTATATTTATTATGTTTAAATAAAGACGCAGACATACAGCGCACACTTCAAAAATATTTACATGTATTTATGTGTATATATTTTTATTCATATAAATTATATAATTTATGAATGTTGTATGTATACATGCATGTCCAATTATTTATACATAATAAATATACACAGTACGCAATAAAAGTAATTAATTAAATTAAATTTATTTTTATGTATTAAATTAACATTTATTTATTAAATTAACATTTATTTATTAAATTAACATTTATTAATTAAATAATAATTAATTAATGTATTAATTAATATTGATATGATTACATATTATGAATATCATGTTAACAATTAAAAAAGCTATTTATTATCATACAATTTATTTTGCCTTTAACAATTTATTGTGCACTTTTTAGCTCAAATACCATTTTTCATATCCTTCAGTTATTAAAACGCTTTTAATTCGCTTGAACAAAACTGAAAATCACTTACAAAAATATATTTGATGAGCCAAATTGCATAGTGAAACATGAATGTTTAGAAAAGTGCTAATACCAAGCTCAGATTCTCATTTTTTGCCTTGATTTTGTGTTTCATAAAATGTGCAAATTGTGATATTCCCTGCCCATTTTAATGGCTTTTGCCAAGGCTCTCCATCTTCTGTCACTTAAAAGACTTTTTGCAGCACACTGTGCTATAGCTCTCCACTGTATTATTACTCTGTTTTGAGTAGCCTATAGCATGGTTTGGTGACATTCGTCCCAGCCTAAATAAACCGTATTCTTTGCAAGTGTGCAAAGTATTCCATTTTCTGGTCTCTGACACAAATGCATTATTTAAAGATCCTGAACTCCACATCCCTTCCTAGTGCTATGTAGTCCAGTGGATCAGTGCACTTGGTAAAGCATTCCAGTACTCTACTATGGTAATGACATAATGATGGTATTGCTTTACTGTATATTATCAGCTGAAATTGCATGTTTTCTGTGCTTGGGTTGCTACAGAAACTAGTAAAGTTTGGAGGGTCAGTGTCCAGCTTTGCTGTGGTGAGGATTGGGCCGGGGCCAGGTATGGCTGGTTTATGGGCATTATGGGTTTTGTGAACCTAAGTGGCCTCGCTCCTCCTCCTCTCCGCTCTTTTTCAGTTTCACAGCAAATGTCTGGCTTCCAGGCAGCCGTGCAATTTCCCATGAACTGCACTGAACGAAACCCATGCATTTGTTTTCTCAATTGGAAGAATTTGCTAATATGCTTATGAGGGTAAATAGTTTGGCTAATTTACGCCAGGCTGGACCCAGCTTGTCCTGCCAGCTGAGGTCTGCTGCAAGGCCCTGTTCTCTCTTAGTTTTTTTCTTATTCTGTTGTGCTCCATTCCATTCAATTCTTTCACATTGTGTTCTGCGTGGTTTGCTATAATCAATGCAGTTATTCACTGGTCTATCCTGTTCTACACTCTTCTCACTACATTTCTCACTCTTCATCACTGACAGAGCTGCTGTTAAGTTGTAGGTCATTAAACATTGACGTATGAATATATTCTCCGCATTTGTTTTTATAGCTTGCAATGCATGGGGTGCGTTGTTAATCTCAGCAATTAAATTATTGTCATATGCTTGGTGACAATGGGCCATTGGATTTCATTAATGATAATGAGATGAAAACTTTAACCAAATGAATTACTCACCTCATGTCGGTCCAAACCTATAAAGCAGATAATGATTGAAATCTGAGAGCTTTCTGACTCTGCATAGACAGCAGTGCAACTGAAACGCGCTCAAAGAACAGAAAGGTAGTCAGGACATCATTAAAATACTCCCTTTGGTACGTAACATAAAGCTACGAGAATACTTTTATTGCACACACAGAAGATACCCTTGAATAAAGTCATTATTTTAATTTTATTTGCACACAAAAAGCATTCTCGTAACTTCGTAACATCCCAGTTGGTCCACTAATGTCACATGGAGTTTTTACGACGTCCTTACAACCTTTCTGGGCCTTGAATGTGTCAGTTGCGTTGCTGTCTGTGGTAATTACGTGAACTGTTCCTTTAAGGATTATAATTCTAATTTTAAAAAACACAGTTTTGACCAAAACATGACTTGAAATCATAATGAAAGATACAATGCACAATAGAGGATCTATCTACTGTATCTATCTATATAGAGAGAGTTATTGTTAGTTTTATGTTTGTCAGCGAAGTATTTTTTGTCTTAATTGTCTAATTTGGTTGAATTTGTGTTAAAACACACCAAAACAATTAACCCTGAGTGTTCATTTGAAGATATCAAGCATGATATCTCATAAAGTTAATATCATAAAATGCAGAGCTGTCAAATCTTCCTTTAGCTGAGGTTAATAAATAATGAAAGATGATTAAATATCTTGATGGTGCTTTGCTGTATCAGTATATCAGGTTCCAGCGGTTTGGGCCTGAGGTGTAATTTGTTTGGAAAAATAATTACTCATGTATCGAATCCTTGTTAATTATTAAAGGGGGTTAGCATTCTAAATGCACCGTGTGCAGTGAAGTTGATCTGGAACGCTTTCTTATCTTTGAATGGACCGTTTATGGAGGCCAAGCTTACATTTCAGCTTGTTAAACACGGTACAGGTTTAACTTTAAGGGAGCATGTTAAGTTTCCACGCTGGATGTCTGTTAAACATCACCCTCTACTTTTTTTTCCTTGTATGAAAGGTTAATTCCCGACCAAATGGTGTAAACTTAGTTTTTTTGCAGAGAACATTGTATTACATTGTGTTGCTGCAGAGAACATTGCCTCTGGAGTCACAGAGAGCTGTGAGAATTGGGTTCAGGTGTGTTTAGAAAAGGTCAAGACTTAAATAAAGTTTTGTGTGTTGGTCATTTTGTGGGTTTTTTGCAGGAAAGCGCCTGTAGGCGTTGGCGGGAATCTTTATATGCTTAATTTGATTCAAGCTGCACTGGATGATGTTGTCTTGTTTAAGCTCAGCTGGCTGTCCTGTGCGTACGCTAGAAACACGGACATGCAGAGACTGGTTATCAATGACAGAGGAGCGTTGCGTCCTTCTCTGATATCATCATCCAAGCTTCCCTCAACACAGTATTACCCTCATTAGGCTTAGAGAAGGGTGGCACGGGGATTGGAAGGACTTCACACGTACACAAATACTCTTTAATTAGCTCCTGTTTAGTATGTCTATCAGTGGACAGATGGCGGCACTTGTTGAGACTGAGTCAAAGCCTCAAATGCGCAATGGCCACATTTCTCAAATATTTACTGTTTTTATTGACCTGTAAAGGATGCGATTGAATCTCAGATCTGTCATCTCAAGGATGTGACAAAATAATGAAAATTGTAGGAGGGGAGAGGCAACATTTTTAGAACAAGTTGTATTAAAAAACTAAGCTGATATGGAAATTAGCATAGAATAAATGGTCCTAATTTTATTCGTTTTGGACACATTTTGGAAACATGTAGCCACTCATAATGACTTGAATAGTTCCTGGATAAATTAGTATTTTAAAGACTGTGGTTGATCCAGTGATTCAATGACTCGCTCATAAAGACTTGTTTAGTTTCTGAATGAATCAAATTGGTTTATAGACTCAGTGACTCACTCGCAATGATGCAATGAAGTTGCATTAGGTGGTGACTTATCACCATGTAGCTACAGAAAGAAAATACTGAACAGTTCAATAGTAATAATGATTGAGTTAATAAAAAAAACAAAGTTCTCAAAGACAATGTACTGTACATGGAGTCTGGGTTGATGTTTATAACAAAAAACTTCATAATTGTTTTTATTGCATGGATAATCCATTCCGGTTTGCTTGAGTATGTTTTGGCCGATTTGTAAATCATTCATATAACATATGTATAAAACAATGCTTACATAAGCTGTCGCATATTTGTGTGCTTACGTAAGCCATCCTGAATTATACATGTCACTTCATTAACTTCATGCCAGGGGCTGCATCTTAAATCCAGTTAGACCTCATATACATTTGTTAACACTCACTACCTGTTTCTATTTTTAAAGAAAGCTGTATTTTGACTCAGTAATGCGTTGTTAATGGAAGCAATGTTGAATTCTTCTCTGGTCTCTGCTTTGGTGTTCTTTTATAGTGGATTCTGTCACTGCCACTGAAAGGGGTGGCCTAACTAACCCTTCTATCCCAGCATGCACTGCTCTTTTCCTTGCAAATCACTGCTGGCCTCCCTGGGCTGCCTGCTTAAGTACTTTGGATTCATTAATGTGTAAAAGACGTGGGGCAAATGAAATTCTAAATGAAATGAATGTATGCATCACTAAGCCTCTCTCTCTCTTTCACTCACTCTCATTTTCTGCCATCAAGACACGGAGGGCATATTGATGAAGATTCTTTTGTTTCCATTCTGACAGGAGCCAATGCCGTTGCTGTTGTGTAGGTGCTGCAGACGTTGAGTGAGGAATATAGGTTTCAGAGTAGGGATGAACTCATGGTAGGGCTGATCTGTTGGAAACTTTTCTTTTCCCTTTTTTGTTAGCACCACTATTACTTTTGCTCATAACTGGGATAAGGGATTTTTACAGCTTGTTTGAATGTTAATGATACCTTAGATATGTATGTAGGCTGTGGTTGCTGAATTAAATCTAAAATAAAATTAAATGTAAAGATTAGGCTGGAAAACCTAAACTTATCTAAAATATACATTTGTAAGTTTAAGCACTAAAATTATTTCTGGAAATAAATAAAGCTAAAATAAAGAGTAAAACTGAAACCAATTAAACCAAAATAGTAATATAATTTTAAAACTGAAAGGAAAATAAAAATGTAAATAAAAGCTAATAAAAAATAATATATGTATATTATTATTAATATATATATAGCTGGATGCAATTAATAATAAAATAAAATAAAATTACTACTGGAAATAAATAAAGCTAGGGAAAAAATAAAAATGTGGTATATAAATAATCCTAAAAAAATATTGGTCTTTATATGAAAATATATGTTCTATTACTTTCCTGAAATTTATTACATTTTTTCTTTTAATTTTTAATTTAAAAATCGACCAAAGTTTTGTGGTGTATAAAGCATGTAAAACTGTATAAATGTCATGTTAATGTGGGAAGCTCTTTTTTTTTACTTTAATAATTGAACACAAATATTTATGTATGTAAAATTATTCCTTTTCTCTTCATTTGTTCAGAAGAAGACAGTCTCTCTTATTCTTTGTCCCTCTCCTGTTCAGACTTAATCTGTGATGATATTGTTTTCTGCAGTCATACATAGTTGACAGTTCTGATGATATTTGTTAATAAGTACCTTTCTATTTAATGACCCTGTTGTAATGACAAAGGCCCTTAGGTTAATATATCTTTCAATTAGCTTGCTGTTGCCAGTCATAATGGTCATACTGTTATTCCTATGTTTAAGTAGGTCTACAACATATTTTCTATGTCTGCGCACTTTATCCAGTCAATAACGAGGTGCGCTGGATATCTCTACCTGCCAAAGCAAACATAAGGAGAAATACACACACACACACACATTCTCCAATCCCCTAATACTGTGAGCTCATATAAAGCTTGAAAAGAAAGCACAGGATGCTATAGCTCCTCCCACCTCTCCACTGGCAGGGGTGGCAGTTAGAGCCGGACACAAAACCCCCTCGACATCCTAACCGTCGTGCATCATTCAGGGGGTCTCCATGGCAACGCAGACACAAAGGGATGGCCTGGAGAGGAGTAGCCAGTGAGGGGGTGTGAGTCGGAGGAGAGAGCTTATTGTCATCAGGCCAGCAGTAGATTATGTGGGGTCGGCCCAGCGAGAGGTACTCTGCTTAATGCCCTGCATCAGCCTATATTTTATATATATATACAAGTGGATCAAAGACAAAAAAGGGTATAAAAGCCATAAAAAGTGCAATACTGCTTTAAATTACTGTTGTTGTTCCCCCCCCCAAAAAAATTAAGTTTTCTGTTTAAATTAAATGCAATTTTGTTGCATTGTTCGGAGCCACCGAACACGATTTACTAATTTTACCCACTAAAATGTCATTAAGTGTAACAATCATGTCAGGCATATTTAAAACAAAAATCTATTTATGACACATTAAACGATGAATTACTTCACCCCAAATACTAATTAGTTGTAATTTGTTTTAATTTGCCACTATCCTAGGTTTTCTCAATTTGCCAGTTTGATTTACTCATTTAAAACACAATTCAATTTTAAATGCTTTCTTATTCTTTTATATATTTTAATATATGCAAGTTAGAATAATCATGTTGTTTGAATTTTTTTAATATTATTATTATTTATTAATATTATTTATTTTTATTGTATTTAATTTTTTTTTATATTTTATTCTCCAAAACTTATTTGAAACATTAAAAGTGACGACTATGACCCTTGTGTGTATGTGTGTGTGTATTAGGCCTGCAGCGATGAATCAATTCTAAAAAAACGTCAACGTCAAATCCAGTAGTCTACACATCACGCCCGCTCCTTTTTCCCCTTAACTGAAGCCTATTCAGTCACGCAGTGATAACTACAATGGCGGCTACCGCCAAAGCTCGTCTAAGGGGGCGTGGCCACGCGTATATATAAGCGGGCAGCACACAGCCGTCTTCAGGTTACCTCGTCCTTGACTGAGGCACCGAACACTTGCAGCACGGCAAGGGACGCAGTGCTCGTTCCTGTGTCTCGGGAACCTGGGTTACAGAAGTAACCTAATCATTCCCTTTCGACACTTTCATTCGTACTGCGTCTGCTAAGACACTATGGGAACACAGTTCAATCCCGCCGTGTTGCGAGTGCAGAACGATAAAGCCTGACAGCGGACCTAGGGGAAACCCGAGGACGCACCTGTTTCATAGGCATAACATCGTCCTTTCACTTTAAGTCGTGTAGCCTGTCATCGGGCAGATGGGGCAATTAGTGATTTTATGTTTTTTTATCATGCAACAGAAAAATAATAGTTATTTTTATCAACTATTCGATAAAATAACCGCTTACCCCCAGCCCTAGTGTGTATTCCTTGTGAGGTCTTGCTTTTAGCTTATTATAGTCAGCAGGCCCTATTTTTCCCTTATGAACTGTAGTGCAGGACCTATCTTTGCTTTTTTTTACCCTTCTAGTCTACTTTAGAGAGTCCGCTGTTTAAATTAGCCACACTCAGTGAGCGGCCATGCGGGGGTGGATGATATTTCAACTTTTCAAAGTACTTGAAAGTTGCATTCTTTCTTATGTTAAGAACAGCAGCTCACAGTGTAGAGAAATTAGGAGGCATTTTTACTTGTTACAGCGATCAAAGAGCCGGACTGCCATTTAAGACACGACTTTAACCTCTCAGCCCATCTCAGAACACATTTGCCTGCCTGTGACCGAGTATGTGTTACTTCCCTTGCGCTCTCAGACCCAAATCATTCCAGAATTCATGCTACGACAGGCATCGATCATAAATTCTGCACTTCCCACCAACCCACTATTGACGGAAAGGGCAAATCACTCCCCTTCTGTTTCCATGTTTGCTTTCTATAGAAGCGATGACAAACTACGCTGCATTCCACGCGAGTCACATTTCCGTCCCGGGGGCCTAAATTGTGACGCTCGGGTATAGCTATTCCCTTAGAGTTTTCCTCTTGTTTTCAGCTCTTGTATTTTTTATTGTGTGATTTATAGTGGGTACGGCTGCTAATTGTGTTAGCCAGGTGTATGATGAATAGTGCATTGTGGGAAGCACCTAAAGCACTCTTCATGGATGAATAGCGAAACAGAAAGAGAAAAAAACTCATATAGGTGAATGGAAATTGAATGCGAAAGGGCGATATGGGACGAGCCGCTGTGACCAAAGCAAATAATAGCAGCACAAATGGAGCTGGCGGCGTTCAGCTCGATGACATTAAAGGATGAATCAAGTCTTCGCCAAATAGACAAGCCTCGAAAAACTCAGCAAATGCCAAAATGGCATATGTCGATACAATATTATATGGTCGGAAAGCTGTAAAGTTACAAACTCTGTTATCCAAAAGCTCTCTAAGTTAGCTACATGTGAAAATGTGATCTGACAAGAGACCCTCAGAGGGTTGTCAGGTGAAGGAGAAGTGCTGTTTATTTTCGCTCGAGCTGTTAAGGCACAAGCCGGTCTGTAATAACAGGGTAGATTTCACTAAATGCTGCTTCCACTGACGCCACAGCTCACAGGAAACTAGCCCCTTCTCTAAACACTCTCATTTGCCTTGTGAAACCTTTTTTTATTATATATGAATATCATATCCTCGGGGACTCACTGAGAGAGGGAAGGAATTTATTGTTTTAAAAAGGACCGCTATTGGTCTATTGTGTGAATTATATGTGCCATTCCTCTTTCTAATGTAACTGTTTGACCAAAAGGAACGTTTCTGGAATATATGATGGACTTTTTCATCTCGGCGTGATGTATCAGTGAAGACATCTCTGGTGTACTTGCAATATGATGCAATTGAAGTCTGAGAACCTGTTAATGGATGTCCTTATTTTTTTTTTCCTCTGTGATTTTAATTTTTTGGCTTTATTGGATCTTTTAATTATAGAAAGAATGAAGAGCAAGGACGGAGTGAAGAAAAGTGCTGGGTTTGAATCTGCATTGAGAACCAACACTGAATGTGTAACAGCTTTGCTGTTGGATTGTTATGATTTTATGCAATTTTATTTTAGTTTTAATCCGCAGAACTTTATGTAACCATGATATGGTGATGTAATTCTTGTGACTCTAGAGAAGCAAACACATCCGTTCACATGCACATGTCATGAGCTCTGTACTTGGCCAAATGTACTCTGTAATTTATTTTAACTGCTTATGTCACGTTTTTTTATTCAGATTATTAAATTATTATTATTTCAACTTGTGACCTAAACATTTCATAGGCACAGTTCTCCCAAAAGAAAATTGCCACCATTTATTATGCTTCTTCTGATGTTTTAAAAATCTTAAAAATTAAAGATTACAAAAAAACCTTAAAAGAGAAAGTCAGTGAGTTTTAAAGTAATTAAAAATGTTACGTTTCACAGAAAAAAAGTCAAATATAAGAAATTAGTGTTTTTATTTAGCAAGGACACATTAAATCGATCAAACGTGACAGCAAAGACTTTTATAATGTTATAAATATCTCTATTTCAAATAAAAGCTGTTCTTGTAAATATTTCAATTATAAAATAATTTTTAAAAATGTATCATGGTTTCTACAAAGATATTAAGCAGCACAATTGTTTTCAACACTGATGATAATTTAAAAAAAAAAATGTTTTTGAGCAGGAAATAAAGTCAGATTCCACTGAAGACTGGAGCAGTGGCTTGAAAGCATAGCTTTGAATGAATTATATATAAAAAAAAATGTTCACTTAGAAAAGTTTATTTTAAACCGTAATAATATTTTACAATATTGATATTTTACTGTATTTTTATCAAACAAATGCACCCTTGGTAAGCATATGAAACCTTCATAATTACTCTATTCAAGCTGTGTTTATACATGTTACCGCTCTGTTGAGACCTCCTCAAAACAAATCACAGGCTGTGAAGCTGAAGTAATGTCCCTCAGCACCGATGGGAGGGAACACTCAGTTCTGTGTGGAGACTTGAGAAATGATACGTTGACCATCAGTGCTTGAAGTTTGTTGGTTCTGCTGGATCTAAAGACCGGTGCTGTGTGCAAAAGCTGTTACAAATTGGTTCTTTGAGTATACTTCAGTAACTTTTTCCACTAAAAGGTTTTACTCGAAAGGAACTTAACACTACTTTTCCAAAATCTTTAACATAAACAACACATTAATAATAAGCTATACAATAAATAATATATTTATTATCAAAATTGTAAAAAAAAAAAAAATATTTATATAAAAAAAATAATAATCTTAATGAACCCTAAATTGCTTTACAGTGTTAACTAATTCGAGCAGAAAGCTGCAGTGAGTATAATAATGCATGTTTGTCACTAGAACTATTATTTCTGTAAGTTTCAAACTTTTTTTAAAGCTGTCATTTAGGCAGGAAGTGTATTTCCAGCATTGCTTAACTCTGGGAATAAGTGTAACCGTTATGTTAATGATGGTGTCACGGTCATCTTTTGGGTCGGAGGTCGACATGCTAATAAGCCGCTGGATTCTCATGTCGTTTTCACACTCACACACATCGCACGCACACCCACTCACACACAATAACCACACCGCCCCGGGAACGTCCAGATTGTTGTTTTCCAGGCTCTGGCTGTTAAACGAAAATGTGCGATGCAGCAAAGTGCTGATGTGTTCATTCTCTGTAATTAGAACATCCCACCAGTTCCAAGGAAAGGGAAAAAAAAAAAAATCTAAACTAATGTTTAATTTGCCTCCTGCTTAAAGGCAGGCCTTTGTTATTGCCACTGCAATTAACTTTATGCAGAGGCCTAGGAATTTCCTGTGATTGATGTAATTTGCATAGAACAAATCAGAATGAGAATCGAATCCCCACCACCCCCACGGACACACAAACACACATTTTTACATGACACCTCCATCAGTGGCCTAGCAACAGTCGCCACCACGTTAGAATGGCATTGTGGGACGGATTTAGAGTGTCACTGGCATGCCTCTTAGGAGCCCTGTCCCCCGTGAGGGCCCGTGCCGCACCCCCCTCCCACACCGTTACCACAGCGATGGGATTCCATAGCGGGCAGTGCTAATTGAACTGCTTGATTATTAGGCACGAATGGCAGAAATGGACAGATGTGCGCACATGTAATTAGACATGTACATGCAGTCACACTCTGTTAGCGTCTGGTCTGATATTAACCATTCTCAAGTTGCTATGTGACCCGCACTGTCCACTGTAATAAACACACAAGGTCAATGAGTGCTTGGTGGTCTGGTATAATGCAATGCTGCGGTAATCGTCAGAACACTTTGCTGTAGACCGGTGGTGCCTTAGGAGGGTTTTTTTTGTGTTGCACGCGTGTGTGGATGTGTCTCACAGGTGTGTGTGTGTGGCTTCTAACAGGTGTGTTTGTGCCGGATGGTCCCGAGGGAGAGGAAGTGTAGAAGTGTGACTAGTCACATGACTTGAGAAGGTGTCAAGAGATTTAGGACAGAACTGCACTGCAAAAGAAAAAAAGAAAAATCCTACAATTTGTTTGTCTGTTCGTTCATTTTTTCATTCATTCATTTATTTATTGTCTAAACAATTAAAAATATAACTTTAAGAAACTTTATTTATTTATTTACAATATAAGCAATTCAAAGTCTACCTTAACTATACTTTTTATTTATTTATTTATTTATTTATTGTCTGAACAATTTAAAATGTTACTTACTGTAAAGAAATTTATTTATTGATGTGCTTTTGTTTTTTTTTTTTGTTTTTTTTTTTAGAAATATTTAAACTTTTGACTTTTGCTCTTTAGCTTAAAAAATAAATGTCCTTTAGATCTTAAAGTCATGAGTATAAAAAAATAGCTATAAAAAATGTCCACCACCATCACTGTCCCAAGAAAAAAAAACGTTGTATACTGTATATGGGGTAAGTTGTCACAATGGATTTAAATCTCTTATTTAAAGAGCAAAAAATAAAAAAATAAACAGCTTTCCATGTTTCGGTCATTCTAAGCCGTATCTTGCCTTCCTCATGTTTCTTCTCCTCTTTCCTCTTTTTTTTCTTTTCCTCTTTCTCATCCACTCTCCTGCCGGAATGACGTCGCCAAGCTCCCGATCTATATTTCAAAGTGTGAGGAAAGGAATTCTGTAATGAGTTCCCCATCTCCCCCACCAGCAGTGGAAGAAACGCTTTGTGGAACTAATTGAAACTGGCATCTGTGTGTTTGGGGGGAAGCTCTTTGGGGGTTGCAGGAATATATATATATTTTTATTTTTGTACTGAATTTTTGGGACTTTTTTTGTACTGAATTCAGAAACATACATCATCTTTAATTAGCTTTAATCAAATTAACATGTAAAGCAAGGTCAGACATTTAGGATAACTCATATTCAGATTAATAGTCAGCCGAGTGTTCATATATAAATTATTACATGTGTTTCCTCTGAATCCTGCATATGTTGTGACATTTTTCATTTAGATGAATGAATTGCCACAGATTTTCCATTTCGTACCTGGCCTGACAAGATCTGAAATATAAACATGTTTTTTTTTTGTCTTCTTATAGCTGCAAAAACCAAGCACACAGGCAAAAGTATTTGGCTACGTGAGTTACGTGTGTGTTAGAGCTAGCACACTTAACTTCCACCCAGTGCACAAACACACATACTGAGAGTGTTTTATGTCTCTCAGTTCTGACAGGCAGTGTGTAATAGACCAATGTTAGCGGACATGCTTCATACTACAGCACATACCACAGCAGTGCAATGGAAATTTACAGTCAATAGAGGCTTGAATTCCTTCAAGGCAAGTCACAGATTCAAGGTGATAAATAAGGAATAGAGGGTAAAGAGTTGATGGAAAAAACCAACCAGGTATACAGACAAATTTCTGAATGTCAGAGAACAGTCAGAATAATAAAATTACTGAAATATACTCACATTCAAGCCATCCAAGATGTAAAACACAATCCACGAGACTCCAGTCCATCAATTAATATCTTTTTAAAGTTTGTTTGTATCAAACAAATCCATAAAGTGTCAAAGTTCAACTTCTTTTACCTTTTAAATGCACAAACCTGCAGTAATGTTTTCCAACTTTTCACCGTCTAATTAATTCACACAAAATTAAACGTTCTGTCATCTTTTTCTCGCGTGTTGTTCTAAACCTGTATGACTTTGTCAGCGCATCACAAAAGCAGAATCTCTGATGGACCTTGACAGCCCATGGTCTCTCTCCGCTTTGGTTGTATGGCAAAGAGCAGAGTTCAGCTAAACGTCTTTTTGTCCTTGGAGGAATAAAAAAAAAACATAAAAGTTTGGAATGTAAGTGAATTGTGGGAGTTTGATTTTGTGTGTAAACTGTCCATTTCAGAAAAAAAAAAAGATGAGCGGTAGGCTGAAAAAAAGAGAGGAGGTGTAGATGTGTTTGAGGAGGGTCAGGAGGTGTAGGGATTGGGGGACGGGTTCGATGGATGTTATTTCATCTTATGTCACGCTGAGCAATCAGTCTGAGTCATTATGTGCTGCAGAGGGAACGGGCCTGAGCTCAGATTGATAGCTGTGTAAATAATAGCACTTATGATTAGAATGGCCAGGCTGTCCAATTAAAAGCAGGAGATACTGTGTGTGCTGTATGATAGTTACTTCTGTACTCATTTGGTTCAGTCAAGCTCCAAAATTAAAATCGCCAAGTGGCAAATGTAACAAATTGGCTTTGGAGAGTTGGTGTAATGGAGTTGCTGCCCACTGACTTGTTCTTTTCATGAATTGCACCATAGTACATGGTTTAAATGCAAAAACAATATACCCCCAGTTTGAGCTGTCTCAGATGAAAATATCTTGTCTGTGTCATTTTTCAGTGTTAAGATGCTTACCTGTAATGTTTTCTTATAAGGCATTTTTGTAAAATTTGCTAAAATATCTTGATTTAACTAATGCCTAGTCCTGGCTTAAACTAAGCCCCGTTTGTGAAACCAGGCCATAGACTTTTTTTTTATCTGATATGAGTGGATGAAATTGCAGAAATGCAAACAATGGACTGAAGTTACTTGTGTGTAGAGGTTTGGGGTCGGAAATGCAGTCAGTGCATTACTGTATCAATGCTAAAATAATTGAAAATGCAATTTAATTGTGGGATGCATAGCTGAATTTTCAACATCATCTATAATTTATTATCACATCATTCTCATATGCTGGTTTGGTGTATTATTATTATCAGTGTTAGAAAACAGTTGCAACAATGCTGCTTAATATTTGTGAAAACTGCAGTTTCGTGATTTGTATTGCATTTATTTCAAATAGCATTGTGTTTCTGTTGTTAGTTTTGACCAATTCATTGCATCCTAGGTAAATATATCTATTAATTATTTCTTTATGTTATGATATTGACTATTAACAGTTTATGCATATTAAATATGGCTAAATGCTGTATGATAAGTCTATTATACAGTATGTTATACTATATTATTATAATAAATCAAAGCCATAATTTTCAACATTAAACAGGCCTAAAGTGAAAATGATCATACTTCCTTTTTTTGTTGTTTAAATAAATAAAACATTACAGGACTTGATCAATATTTTAACTCATTTTGTACATCATGCAAACCCATTATAAAAACCCTGGCTTCAGCATTATTAAATGAAGTGAAATAATCCCAGATGACGTCTCTCTATCTTGCTTTCTCTCTCAATGCTGTATGTTGAGAGTTCCCATTCTGTGCTATTTGCTAACAGCAACCTTTCTTATTTTTCACTTTGACACGTATGCATTTATTGTCATGTTAAATGCATTTAAGTAAAACACTATAGCATCTGTATAAATAAACACTATAGCATCTGTATAAATAAAGCTTAAGCAGTTGTCACAAACACAATATTGGCACAATCTTCATGTAACAGTTGCTTTGATAGGAAACCATCTGCCAACAACATAAATGTCATATAAAATGTAAAGCGTTGACTTGAACACACTCATGCACCACAGTAAAACTTACTCATGGCCGATATCATTTTCCCAGCACATACGGCATGACATGATTTATGAAAGGGTCAACCTGTGTGGCCTCCTTCTCCTATTGGTTTCGACTGGCACTCACACTATTAATGAGTCTGTTTTCATGACAGAGGCTTTCAGTAATAAGGGTAATATGATAATCGTGACTCAATGTAGATCCGTCAGTGTTTTTATTCTATTGTCCATGACTAAGCTCGACTACAGCTGGCAGCTGGGACAGGATCACAGAGAGAAATAGAGAGAGAGATGAGGGCAGAGAGGAAATGCAGCTGTGTTCTTGGCACCCTGCTCTGTCCTGGGGTATGAGACAGACCAACTCATTTCCTGTCTCTTGGCCAGGGCGCCCTCGTCCACCACCCCGTTCTTCTTTTTTTTTTTCCTCTGCCCATATTCCCAGCATTTCTGTGGTATCTCTTTTTCTCTTTCGTTCCTTTATAAGTGCTGGCTTATGTAATTATATAACAGTGAAAAGGGTCATTTAGATAGATTTTTTTTTTTTTAGCTGTTGGTTATTGTATACACGCGGCAGATGGATTTGCTGCATCTTGTGCCATGTGCGGCACATTTTTAAGATGCTGTGTTAAAAATAGCTCACCTTATGACTCGCCGCACAGCAGATCAATGTCCGTTTTAAAACGACGGACCAGTCAGATGTATCTGTGGACGGGATTGGTTTCTCAAGTGCTTATATTAACTCCATCTATCGGTTTTTTTCACAAAAGATTACATCCTTTGTATACATATATAAAATAGCAAGTGGAATAAAAAATGGGTTAAATAATTTAGCCTATATTTTTGTTAGAGTTTTCTATTTAAATTTGATTTCTTATATTCTTATTATTTTTTACAAGAATAATTAATTACAGTATTACAGTCTCTAGTGTTTATATTTACATCTCTATTTATAATTTTGGTGGCCTTTGTCTACTTATGGGAACATTTATATATCATATTTATATAATGTTTTAGTGATGCTTTCAGTTTACTTTTAATATTTCTTATTTTAGTTTTAATTTATGATATAGGAGTATTGTAAAACTTGAATTTGACGCTTGGCGGCGTCATTTATAAAAGTTTTTATATTATAAGCTTTTATGTGTTTCCTTTTGTCTACCTATATAAATGACTCCTAGAAATGCAGTTTTCTTTGTTTTTGCTAAAAATTACTAAAAATACTAAATTAATTTAATAATTTTAACATGTTGTAATATATTTGGATTATATTTTAATAATATTGTAATATTGCCTTTTTATTTTACATATGCTTTTCATTTAAGTATAATTATTTATTTATAATGTTGTTGCAATATTACTATATAGGAATCTCAAGTTTATATTAGGAACTCTAGCATTTCATTTGTCCTCCAGATGCTTTTTAAACTCAAGATTGCATCCTGTGTGAACAGTCCTGAAATTTTAACTTTACAGACTAAACTCATCATCTTCCCAAGATTTTCATTGTTCTTTCTGTCCATCTTACGCTCTCTGCTCAAGCACTTTGTGTCGTCTCGACCTGCTGCTGCCTCAGATCTCCTTGAATCTGGTGTCAGATGTGCAGCGCTGTGTGTTGCAACAAAGCACTCAGGAATCTCTTGGGATAGTTCAGAGCACGGCTCACTGTTATTAAGTTTGTCTCGGTTTGTCATATCTCTCAAGATTTGTGCATGTTTGGGGTGTTGTACTGACCTGGCTGGACTTTTTTGGTGTGTTTAAGACGTCACACCCTTGTTCCTGGAACAGCTGGAAATACCACAGGTCATCTTTTGGCTGATCCTTTCCGATGTGTCTCATTAAGAATGAATGACTTGCTGTACGGTCACTGCAAATAAGGCTGCAGGTATATCAGCACTTTCAGTTTAACTTGCAGGACCTTCTACGTACAATCACTATGGGGGGTGCATTTGGTTGCAAAATGGATTGTTTATTCCTATTTATTAAATTAACATTTTTTTCATTTGCTACAATGTTTGCACACAAAATGCACTATGGAACAGTTTTTATTCATTTATTTATGCTGAAAATGGAAAGTGTAATGTATCTTTTTTTCCCACAATTGAAACATATTTTTATATTATTTAATTTGTAAATGTTTTATTTTGTGCTCTTTTACTCTTTTACTGATCTTTTTTACTGATTTTGTGTTTTATATTATTGCACATTTATTTCACTTTATATTTGTTTTATTATTATTTTTTGTTTTGTTTTACAGTAAAAGTTAGATTTAAAATTTTGTCAAAAACAAAATAACTAATATTTAAATAAATATTCTTATTTTTGTTTCATATTTTATATTATTCTATATTTATTTTGATTTTTTATTTAATATATTATGCTAATTTTACTCATGCTAATTAAAAATCTAAGAAATTCATATATTTATTATATGATTTTGTTTAAATTACTTTAAAAAAAATTGAGTACATTTAATTTTTTTTTATTTTACTAATACCAAAATGTATGGTATTTTTATATTTTTGCAAAATGTTTGATATTTGATATCTTGTTTTTTAATACATTTTGCCATCCTAGACCTAACGATGAAAATGCTAAACCAACCCAAAAACCCAGTAATGCAGGAAATTAAAAAAAAATGTTTTTATTATTTTAATTGACCGACAGATATAATATTAATGTTAATTAAGACCCAATTTCTCAGCTGTTTCATGTAAGCCTAGACTAAATAAATAACTAGAATAAAGCAGAATATTTGTTCTAAGTCAGCCACCATTAGAGAACATTCGCTTCTAAAATGTTAGTTGATCGGATGCCCTTGTGTTTGTAAGTTTATTTTAGTAAACTGAGCTCTCTTTGTCCAATGCATTTGAAAACGAGAGGTTACACTCTGCTGTAGACACAGCTGGTGCAGTAGCGGTTTTCAACACACACCAGCTGACTTCCAGAGAAGCGTCAACCTCAGGCTGTCGCCCCGGAGAGGCCGAACTCCGCCAGTCTTTGTTATTGCACGTTTTGTCCATGAGACTGATAGTTCCCCTAGGCCGTGGAGGTGTATCCATACAGAAGTGACACCTGGTTTGTTCTCTCCACAAATCTCTAAATTAGAGCTGTCACATGCCTGCCTGTATCACGTCATAGCTGTGAGATTGCCTACGCAGGGCCCTTGTTTAGAATGATGGGTGATTTGTCAACGTTTTAATGCCTTTTCTTTATAGTCGCCGATCCCAGAGCGGGTTGGCGTGCCTAGTTTGTCATTACTTGCTCAAGGACGGTTTGATGCTGTTATCAGTGCCATTAGAGTGATATTGGCTGCTTTATTCTGTCGTTTTTCTTCAATGTTTACCTGATAAACGAATCTGTCCAGGTGTTTAGTGCCCTGTAGTGTGAGAGCAAAAGCCAGACACGTTACATGACTGCCTGACACACACACACACACAGCAGGAGAAGGGTGTGTCTGCACTGTGTGCGTCAGACTGTATCCTAATCACAAATCACAACCAATCAGAATGATGTATACAGATGAGTTTCATACTTGTGGGCGTGGCTAATTATAATTCAAATTAACACTCATGAATTGAAATGAAGCCTTTGCTAAGCCTTAAAATGTTACTGACTTATTTCAGCCGCTGTTGCTGCCAGTTTTCTCAGAGCATTTGTTCTTTGCTCATGTAAATGCAGAATGTTTTGATAGGTTTATTTAAATATTTTACTATTATATATTTTTTTATTTTTTTTAAATCTAATATCCTATTATAAATGTATTTATATTTTATATGACAGTATATTTATGTTACTTCAGAGATGTTTTATGGTAAAAGTAATATTTTCTTTTATTTTACTATAAACAGATATTTATTTATTTATTTACTTTTCACTTAACTCACATTGCATATTAGAATGATTTCGGAAGGATCATGTCACTGAAGGCTAGAGGCTAGGAATTTATTTTCTGTCAGAGAGAACGTTAATGAAGAGATCCTCCTCTGTTCTTCTCAGCCTGGAGGAAGACACAAGGTCAGAGAGGCTATTCACACTGATACTATTATATATACACGTGAGACGTGTTTGATTGATGAACAAATCATTCTTTTGAACTGGTGCTTTTTACTGATTTAGGTCAAAAATGTGTGAATGTTTATATATTAAGAAACAATAGTCACACATACACAATAGTCATAGTTCAATAGTTTTCACGCCTCTTATTCTCACCAAGCCTGCATTTATTTGATCAGAAATGCAATAAAACAATAGCATATTGTGAAATTATTGCAATTTGGAAATAATCTGTTTGAATATTTTTAAAAATGGATAATGCGATTTTTTTTCTAAATGTTCTAAATATTGTGTTTATCATAAAATTTCTGTTCTTTTGAACTTTTTAAAACTGTTGACAATAACTGAAACCCAACATCAGCATAAATGATTTCTAAAGGATCATGTGAATAAATTACATTTTAAAAATACATAAAGTTTGTGTTGTGTCAGATTATTAATCTTGATTAATTGCTTCAAAAATAAAACATTTGTTTACATAATGCATGTATGTATATAAATACACACCCATATATATTTAAGTAGAATGTGCTATGCTTGTATATTGAAAATATTTAGATATAATATAAATTATGGGAATATAAAATGTGTATGTTTAAGTGTGAGTATTTATATAAATAATAAATATACAGAGTACACAAATATATGTGTACAGAGAGAGAGAAATATATATATATATACTGTATACAGGGTGGGCCATTGTGTGAGGGGCCAAGTGTCCCCCCTCACATATACTAATGTGCCACAAACAGGAAGTTAATATAACCAACCATTCCCATTTTATTAAGGTGTATCCATATAAATGGCCCACCCTGTGTATATATATATATACAGTATATATGTAGCTGTGGGTGGATCTCAATTATATTGATTTGATTGGATTGTAAAAGGTAACAGATATTTAACACAAACTATTTTTACTGTGAAAAACATGCACTGATTGTTTAACACAGATGGTGTATAAAGAAAGTAAACATTGTTCTTTTGTATGTATTTATGTATTTTACTCAAAAACTAAATGAATGCATTTGAATCACTAAAATGTTTGTAGTGTGGGCGCTTTGAACTCTTGGTTCTAGTCCTTGTTATGGATTTTCCCGGCGTATGGCAGCAAGATCTTCCGTTCCATTTTTATTATTAATTACAATCCCTCTTATCACCCCCATGTGCATGAGGGGGAGAGAGATAGCGTGAGATATTGTGTTTGTGTGAAGGCAGAAGAATGCAGCGTGGCTAATTGCGTTTGGCCGTTTGTGGTGTAACGCACAGTATCTGCAGGCAGATTAAGTGCTCAGTCCTGAGGAGCACGATAAACACAAACACAGCCTGTCTCTCTCTCGTTCAGTCCCCGCTGCTGTCTGTCTGACTCTGCCGGGCTCTGTCTTTGTGGAGTTTTCTATCAGACACAGAGGAGAAGGCAGAAATGACTCTGGTTTGGCCAGAGCTTTTAGTGAATATTTCCAAGCATCTGCTGTGCTGTATGACACCTTTCTCGAATCCCAACACACAAAAAGGGTCAGGTTTCTAAACTGAATACTCATACAGTGTTCCAAAAGTGTGTACTTCACTAGTGATGGTAAAGTACATATTTTTGAGTGCTTAGCTGGGACTTATGCTTCATTCAAGTTGTGTCAGAGAACTTTTATTATATAACAGTTGAGTTCACATAGGGCTGGGCGATATATATCGTACCGATATATTATGCGCATCTCGTCAGTAAAGCCGGTTCTTTGATTAGCGCTAAAACTTCGTCAGCTGTGTTTAAATGCAGCGCCAGTTTATGAACAGAGCCGTACATCACTGAGAAGCTACGCGTTAATTTCGCGGGTGATTCAATGGCGCAGCTTCTCTGCGATCTACGGCTCTGTTTATAAACTGGCGCTGCATTTAAAAACAGGTGACGGAGATTGCACTAATGAGGCTTTACTGATGAGATGCGCATAATATATCGTTCGATATATATCGCCCAGCACTAACATGTTAAAAAGTTTGGGTTCGGTCAGATTTTTAAAAAAAATAAGTCTCTTAGGTCTAATTATTTAACAATTCTTATTTTATATCTCGCAACTTTTTCCCACAATTTTGTATTAATGCCTCACTTTAATGCCTTACTGCTTACTTTTTTTCCCTAATCAATAAAGAAAAAAAAAGGTCTGAATTGTGAGATATGAACTCAGAATTGCAAGAAAAAAAGAATACTCATAACAATTACATTTAAAATGGTTGATATTTTTGTGTAAAATATATTTTTCAGGATTCTTTGAATAATCAAAAGTTCTAAAAGAACAGCATCTATTTGGAATATAAGTTTTTGTAACATTATAAATGTATCTATTTTCACTTTTGATAAATTTTATGCATCCTTACAGAATATAACATTATTTAATAAAATAATAATAAATAATATTAACCCAAATTATTTGTATAGCTTTTTGAAAGGGGTGGGTATTCATAAATTCAAAAACAGATCCTCTAAAGTACAGTATCATGGCTAGAATTAGCCCAGTACTACAAAGTACAAAATACAGAAATATGCTTTTTTTTTCCCTGCAGCATGCTATGATTTGAGATGCACCAATCCGAATTTTTGCATACAGTAGGATGAATAATATGTTAATTTTGGATTCTGACACAGTCACAGGACATCAGCCGCCACCTGTTCTCAAGAAGCATAACTTGGACACACAAAATCTGTCCTGCACAATCAGATTAGACGAGTGGAGGTGTGACTGCTGGACTGTAGAGGAGGTGGAAGACAGATAAAAGACAGATGGAGGTGTGATGGAGGGGGGTGGCACATTACTGATTTATCTGGTCAGTGTAGGTGAGCGTCTCTCCTTCTCTTTGTCTCAGCAGCAGCCGAAGAAATAACAGGCATGTGTTTCCCAGAACCAGTGGGCTGAGACGGAGGCTGTGGTGTGTGTGTGGGCTCAGAACTACAGCCACCCACAGCCACAGAAACACTTTTCAGACCACTCCATGTGTTCTGCTGCTCGTGATAGGACTCCGCTTTGGAGCAGAAGGGGTTTGTGCTAGTGATAGACAGAGATATAACACATTAAATGGCCTGTATTTGGTCACTTTTGGCTGCTGATCTTAGTGTTTGGCTGTGTTTCATAAGTGGCCATATTATCTTTTTTAGGCTTATAAAGAGCAATTAATTATTTTTTTTAAATTTGGAAATGCTGATTCTCGTGTCTAAGACAGGCTGGCCAATGACCAATTGGCTGACAGCTATTGGCCAATATAAAGTCTCATTTGCTATTAATACATTGATATATTTGATGTTATAGTCATAGAAAACTGTAAATTTGGGGTTGGCGAGATTTTATTAATGTTTCTGAGTGTCTTTTATATTCACCAAAGTTGTTTAAATCTGGTGTAAATATTTATATAAGCTTAATAAAAAATTCTTACAATTAACTTTTCTATTGAAAAGAGCCTCAATTTTTTTTCAAGAATCTAATATATATATATATATATATATATATATATGTATGTACACACACACACACACACACACAGTACATATTTAGAAAATATTTGTAATATTGTAAATATTTATATTCATATAATTTATATTATATAAAATATATATACTGTACATGCACACTGTGTGTGCACAGTATTTATATATAAATAATAAAATACACCTTACATGCAGTTAACAAAAAAATATTTTAGAGGCCGTTATTCATGATTAATCATTTGACAGCACTAGTTTTATAAAAATTTACATATAAATGTAATAATACATTTAGTGTTTAGTATTTAGTTAACAGTGTTTAATTTAGCAATTTTATGCATGCACATGATATTGGCCACCCTGCTGTCTAAATAAGAGTGTTTTATTATTTTCAAGCCAATATATTTGGTTGACTATTAGTTTGAGCTATATCACTGTTAAAAATAAAAAATCATCTCATATTTGTGTCACTTTTTAGAAGTTTTTTCAACACCTGTCACTGTCTGATGCACAGTATTCCAGACTACAGACGCAAGCAAACACAGAATCATTTATTCTGCTGATAAAATGTCTGAGGCTGTTTGAATCTAGGGTGTGTGTCTGAGAAAGTTGTGGGAAGAGAGTTCCACTTGTAGAGCATTTCACTTGGGGCCCGACTGCAAATGTGAGAGCGTCCGTTAGGACACTCATTCTGTGGACCTTTTCCTCGAGCAGAAAGCTCTCGACGTGACCCACATACTTACACAGGCTTCTTAAAAGAGTGCTGGAGCGAGGGAAAGAGAAAGGGAATGAGACAGTGGGCGGAGGAGAGAGAGTTGAGGGCTGATGCAGCACCCTGCGGGCTGGTACAGATGGGAGTGGGGAGCTGGGATCGCTCAGGTGGGACACAACTCTCTCATTCCCCCTCTCTCCATTTCAGTTTTCAATTTCAAAATGCTTTGTGGCATGATTGTTTTACACACAGTATTTCTGAAGAATCAATAAAAGAAGCAAGAACTTTGACATTTAAAATACACATTTAAAAATAATATAAATAATAATGAATAATGATAAATAATACAAATACAGTAAATAATGTAATCCAATTATATTAAATAAAATACAAATGTTTTGAGTTTTCCAATGGTTTTTAATGTTTTACAAAAAACAATCTACTAATCAAATAAATGTTTATTTAAAAAAATAATAATAATGAAATAAACTAGTACACTCAAAAAATAATAGCTTGTTGATCTAACTTAATAAAATTGACACCTATCTCCATTCATTTCAACTGATTTATTTGAATTTAAAGTAAGTTAATTGTACAGATGACTAAAATGCATGCTAATTTAATGAGATCAAACCAATTTAATTTGTTCTGGAAAATTTCCCTGAACATAATTCACTCTAGTTGATTAAACCATTGCTGTTGCTGTACAAACTGGTTTGTTTGTTGTTGTTTTGTTACCATTTATTTATTTTTTTATCTTATGGGAACATAACAGACATCATAATACTTGATAACATGCAAAACATATTCTGTACATCACTGGCCTCATCACTGGCATTAGCACATTAGCACTCAGATCATGTAGCCATACCTTAACAACAAGGTCTACACTTCACCATGATTGTAACCTCGAAATGTAACAATAACATAACTCTTTTAAATGTCAAATATAACTGAACAATAAACTTTCAAAGGTTTACTAAAAACACATGAAACAGCATTTAATTTCAACATTTTCCTGATCCAGTTTCAAAGTAAATGATATTTTACAAATATGATTTCATTTAGCATAATTAAATTGAGTGCGAATGGCAACAGAGTAAAAAACTAAAGATTTGTGTTGTTGTAGCTTATTTTATTTAAGTCATCTGAGCAAACAACTAAAATAATTTTTTTGAGGGTAGTGGTTATGTTTTGAAGTATTTTTTATATTTATATTAAAAAAATAAAATAAAAAGTAAATGAATTCAAATGTATTTATTTATTTATTTATTTATTTATTTTAATTTATTTATGTAAATTCATTTACTTTTTTATTTTTATTTATTGGTGTTGTATTATTATTTATAATCAACGTTTATTTTAGTACATTAATTATTTTATTATTTATTATTATATAACAAAACCAATATAATTAAATAAATGTGTATTATAAATAAAAATAATTAAATATGAATTACAATAAAAATTAAATAAAACAATGTAAAATAAAATACAATCAAATAATAAAATAAAAAAAGTCTCCTGTCATTTCACTGTTATCTTTATCTACCAGTTCATCTGTCCAAATGACCAGTTTTGCACTAATGATTATATGTTGAATGTCTTAAGACAATCATAGCAGTGACCGGACAGTCAGCACTCTCAGTCTCTTTCTGTCTGGAGTGGTCCAGTCTAAGGTGGAAAGTTTTAGGAGCCTGGGACTTGAGGGACATTACATACACACTGCACGGCCTCCTGCCCTCCCTTTGTTTGTTCTTTGGGACTCTGGGACGCCAGGGTGATCTACGGGCCACAATACGCTCTCTGCAACACAACGTCTTTTCCTGTACCTGACCGTCACGCAAAGGAAGTTGTCAATCACACAAATAGGGACTGATGGATTGTGGTTAAGTGGCGTGTGCAAATGTAGTACTGGGAGGGGTGCAGTATTGGCAAAACATTCTGTATCAGTATTCATTTGGCAATACAATGCAATGACTTGATATAACTACATTGCTAATCCAGATATTTATCATTCCTGAGCTACTTAATGTTGTTAAGAACAACAACTATTGTACATGTAAAACACACTGGAAACGAAACAGGCTTCGGAGAGTCAGATATTGACTGGTATGTACTTTTAGTGAATAAACTCAAACTGGTGAGCTCATGAGTGATTTGTATATGTGGCTTAGTAAGGCAGACGTTGATTCAGTAGCCACTTAAGTATTTGTTAGACTGATTCAAACTTGTGAGTCTGTGAGTCGATTCACAAAAAAGTCATGAGTCATTTGTTTGTGAATTGGACCATACTGCTCAGTGAGTCACATGTTGATTCTGAATAATTCAAAGAGTTCGTTCACTAAAGATTAAGACAGCAAGTCACGTGTTGTTTCTTTAACCACTTTTAATAATTCACAGAGTTTATTCAATAAAGATTAAAACCAATGAGTCACGATAACCAAATCGTCATTTGTTAGTGAATCAGACTAAACTGTGTGCGCAGATTGTCAAAACAACTCGTTAGAAAGATGTGATGCATTTTAGCACTTTAAATCCCATTCAAACTTCAAACATTCACAACATGAGTAACCATTTTGAATAATTCATATTTTATTCACTAAAAATCAAAGTGAGTCATTTTTAATAACCGAGTCATAGGAGTCATTTGTAAGAGAATCGTTCTACACTGCTTGCGCGGGTTCAGAACAATTCATTACAAAGATGCATTTTGACCTTGTGATACATTTTACATAAAATTCAAACGTCTTTGTTTTCATCTCATGACAGTATAGCATAAATATTTCACATTCGAACAAGTCCTTACTATCCGTGCCTATTTTACCTTATTTTAACCCTAGCAATGAAATTTACAGAGAGGGTTAATTATTTAGGTTTTTTTTTTTACTTCTCACCTTCCTTTCGTTCACATTCTGTCTTGGAAATGCTAAGAAATAGAAGAAAAAGGGAGTTAAGAGAGTGAAAGCGTCGTCAGCGATTTCCTCTGCATTTTGAAGAAAGCTGGAGAGGTTCACAGAGCCTTGAAATGAAAGAGCACTCCCACAAAACGAGCACAATAAAAGGGAGGACTTTTTCCAAGGTTGTTTAAGTAAGTTGTGGAGCGATGACCCCACACCCCTGACTCCCTCATTCTCTTGTTCTCACACTCCTGGACTGTTTCTTTTGCCTCTGTCATTTTCCTACTTTCTCTCTCTCTCTCTCTTTCTTTCTGTCTAGGCGTTCTTTTCGCTCCATCTCTCTTTGCCTGGCCGTTAGTCGCAGGTGTGTGGTAGATGTCTATATATCCCCCTCGGTGAGCTCACCTCACACAATGTTTATTAAAATGGCACGCCGATAACTTTGGGCTTCCGCTGCTTTAGTGCGCTGCGATGACATGAATATTAAAATTGATTGCGAGGGAGTGTGGCCAGTCAGCGGGTGCTCAGAGGATCAAGGTTGTTGTCATATGAAGGAGGGGAATAGAATGAAGTTGACTATCGGAAAACTATAAATAACTGGCATCTTCTCTGAAAATCCCACTACATTTCTTGTGTAGTCCTTTAACGTTATTATTATTGCTGAGAATACTTTTTGTTCATTGCCCTATTTTATTGGTTACTGGGATTGATTATGGTGCTACCGATATAATTTAAAATGCGCAGCTTCAGTTTGAATGATCTGATACTTGATTCTGTCAGCCTATTTCGGCATTTGTGGTTATAATAACTACTAATTGACAACTGTCCCATGATTGGGTTAATAACCCAACCATTAATAGTTTCATGAATTGTTTATCATTCTGTGATCTCTTTTTTTCTCACATAATATTTTTTTAATTATATTATATTATATTTTTTTATTTATTTATTTTGTTTAAATATTTTATTTGAACTTTCCTAATTTTTTGTTTTGTGTTTTTTGTGTGTGTGTTTTATTTTAGCAGCCATTTACAAGATTTTGATAATGCTGTGCTGTACCATGGTACATTTAATACTGTATAGGCCATGGTTGAAATGACTACCATATTCATTTAGTAATCCAAACCATCTAAACCAGTACATTGTACAGTAAATTGTAATGTTTCTGTGTATATACACATACATGTAATGTAATATAATAGACATATTTGTATGTACATAATGTAATACATGTATGTACAGTTTATATGTGTGTGTGTGTATATATATATATATATATATATACTGTATATACAGTACACACACACGCATGCATGCATACATTAAAAATAAGATGTTTATATTTTAAATCTATTTATATATAATATAAATTATATGAATATAAATTTATACATGTAAATAGTTTCGAAATATATACTGTACATCTGTGTATTCATATATACATAACACTGTAAATATACACAGTACAAGCTCATGTATTATGTAAACAAAAGCCTATTTTCCTATGCAATTAATCGTTTGACAGCACTAATAAATATATATATAGTATATATATATATATATATATATATATATATATTTATATACATATACATAGTTGTAGTTTTTTTTAAATTTATATTTGTATATAAATAAATTACAATGTACTATAAAATAGTGTCCCAATTGTAGAAAAACAAAGCATGGCACAATAAAATGTAGATTGAAATGAAAAGCAGGACATCGTCTGTGTCTTTGGTTATGAGTGGTGGTCCATATTGAAGGTCAGCTATGATCGATGTTTTTTGACATGCCCACACAGAATGATGTCAGAGCCTCAAATATCAACAGAGTGAGCATGTGCATGACTGAGGACTTCAGAAGTAGTATGATTCTTCAGTTTGAAACCAAGAAACAGTCTTTCGCTGAGCTTAATGACCTTTCCCTGACCTCCTAGCCACAAACCATTTAGCCCAAAGCAACCTGATGATTATTTGCATGCTGCCTGCAGTGTTTCGAATGGGTGCAAAGACCTCGTGCCCCTGTGCTTGTTTGCAATATAATCTGCGTGGTGTTGTGTGCAAGAAACGACTCCCACAGCATGGGTGCATGGGGCTTAACATACAAATATCAACACCATGTACGGATGTTTGCACTCGTGTGCATAATGTCACCATTGCATATACTGTATGTAAGCTGCGCGATGACATGCATACAAACACACCTGCAGGGTCACAGCCTGACAGGTTTAAGTATGCAAAATGAAGCCTCCGTATCACATCTGCATTTATGGGAGCTCATATTTCTGCGTGTGTGGATCTGGAGCAGGGCTGTGAATTTCTCACCACAGATTTTTGCATTACGAGCAGACGTTTTATTCGCGAGAGAATGAGGACGATATTTAGTGGCATGCGTGTTTGTGTGTATCACACCCCCAGAAAGTCCTGCATCAGCAGCTGCTGGTCTGTTTTGCATATGGCATTGGAAGAAGGGCGAGAAACGATTGAAGTGGGATATGCATTTGCATACGTGGCGGCTGTAATGCGTCCTCAGTGTCACAGAGATACTTTGGGCTGGTAGCGCTGTGGCTTATTTGAATGATACTGAGCAGGCAGGCCACAAGGCTCTATGCAATGACATCACTTCACATGCGCTATACACCTTGCAAGAGAGCCAATGAGAGAATTAGCTGCCAAATTCATCCGAACTCAAGAGTCTTTCCCTGCCCTTGAGTGCCTGTCAGAAGTTTCGTTCCAGATGTTTCTTCTTGACTTCTTGAGGAAAAATAGAAACTAGTACTTTCACAATTAATTGCGATTAATTAAAAAAAAGTTTGTTTATATATGTGTGTAGTGTGTATAAACAGACACAAATGCATGCTATATTTAAGAAAAAAATGTATATATTAAATATACTGTGTGTGTGCGCGCAAGTGAGCTGCATTTCTGCCACCTTTAAGGCTTGCTGAACATTGTTCCATACCCAACACCAGTCTCTTTTCCCTCCATATGGCATTTATTTAGCTTTAGTCCCTCTCTCCAAAAGAGTGGCCCTCCGTCTATCCTCAGAATGATGATTCCCAAGCAGAATAATGCTGTGTCTCTGCGTCTCTCTCCTTCCTCTTCACCCGCTGTGTCCGTGGCAACAAAATGCATTCAGTGTTTGTCTTTATTACTCAACTCAGTCATCTTAAATGGGTACAATGAGGTCTTACGGCTGCGACTTAACCGATGCCAGCTTTGGGCTGAATGGAACAGGTTGCACATGAACTGGTTTTGGGCCAAAAACCTTTCCCTCTGGCCGTCTTTTGTGAAGGACAATGCAGATGCTCCATAAATGTACACTTAAGAAGACGTAGTGTATGTGCGATAATGTATACAGCTGCTCATTGCTGCTAAAGAAATCTTTTAAAACTGTATTTGTTCTGCGGTGACTCTGTTATTGAAGTTCTTTCATCACTTCTGTGTCTGCAGAGCTCCAGAGATCATCCTGGGTCTGCCGTTCTGCGAGGCCATAGACATGTGGTCCCTGGGTTGCGTCATTGCCGAGCTGTTTCTGGGCTGGCCGCTCTACCCCGGAGCATCTGAATATGACCAGGTAAGACTTGTCTAATTCTTTAAAGGATTATAATGGAAACAGTATAAAGCAGGGAAATGAAGTCATCCAAGGTTTCAGCGTTTTCATGTGCTGGCATTTCCACCATTAGTACCTTTGTAAGGGGATTTGGTGTACTCTGTCTTGGCTGTTCCCATGCCGCCTGTTACCAAGGATGGATTGGGACACTTGGGGCACTAGCTTCTGTGGAGACCCTCCCTTGATGCCCTGCACTGAATAAAAATAGAAGAAAAACAAGATGTTTTGTTACTGTATATACATGCAGACATTTAGGGTCAATACTCTTTCTGTATTTTTGGAAAAAGAAATTAATTATTATTTTTTTTAAATAAATTTAGCAAGGGTGCATTAAAGTGATCAAAATTGAATAATGTTACAAACGCTTTCTAAATGTTAAACAGAGAAATTTATCATTTTATTCAACATACATTAAAGTAATGAAAACTGAGTGGACATTTAAACGGGTTTCTATTTATTAAATGTTTTAATGAATTTAACTAATTTGATAAATACAAATAAATTCAACACTGATGATAATCAGAAATGTTTCCTGAATATCAAATCAAATTGTAGATTTTTGAAAGATCAATGATGTAGAAATTATAAAATGACATTTGGTAATGTATTAAAATACAAAAAAAATTTATAATATTATAATATATTTTATAATTTTATAATATTTCACTATATTTCTGCTTGATAAGCAGAATAAGTGATAAGTCACATTTGCAGTATGCTCATTTTATATGTGAATTCAGGGGCCCCTACTGTAGCATTCAGGGGCCTATTGACCCATAATCCTTCCTTGCTGTTTCTGTTTCATAGATAAGTGGTCAGATACAAGTAGATAAATAATGTGCTTCGATCGGAAAATGATTTATGAAATGATATTTCATTTAGCGAGATAAGTCTTACTTTTATGTGTGTGAGATTGTGTGTATGATTGTGTGGCCTAGCGTAGAGAGCCTTCTTCTTTCTCAGAAAATGGCTGGGACAACATCCCTCAATTACTGTTTCTGCTTAAGAGAAAGAAAACAAATCTGACTGTTGGCTGGGCCCCTGCTCTCTTAGCTCTCCTGAAGTGTTGTGTGTGTGTGTGTGTGTGTCGTCTCTCTGACTTTCATCTCTCTCTGGCCCCTTCGTAGTTCTGGACACATGCCACAAACTGTCCAATTAGCCCAGATCCCGAGCTCTACAGCGAGGCCTTCTCTTAAAAAATGACTCTGGCCTCATGGAACAGCCCAGGGCCAATGTTCTAGCTCTAAGCAAACCAAAAACCCGTCTTTAACAAGCTCTTAAACACAGCAAAGACTTTGCAGATTTGTCTTCCACCATTTCTGTGTGCTACAGAGTAATAGGTTTTTTTTCAGCCTCTCATTTGGTGCATTTATAAGTTCTCGTGATTGGGAAGCATTCGAATGCTAAGGACTCGTGGCATTTCACCTCGGCTTCTCTGTATATTTTTTGATTTTTCACTTGGAAGCAAAACTTGAAGTTATTTGCTGCTCATTTCTGATTACAGCACTTTGAAATAACCAGCAAGAAACCTCAAAAAGTGAATGCAAAAAAAATGTACTGTTCTGTTTCACAAGACGGTAAATGAGCCAAGTGCTGTGATCAAGGTCTCTTGAGCAGCTATGAGCTCGGTCTCGGGATACGAGATTGGCCGTTTGGCAGGGGCCGTGGAAGAGATTATTATTATTATTGTGGATTTCTTCAGCTGCCAAGCTCTTGTATTTACGTCTTTCAGGTGTGTGAATGGCATTCTGTGTAATTGCGGCACCCGGACAGACCTGTAAAAAGAAGGTTTGGCAGGGGAAATCAGTCTCATGGTGACAGCATTCATCACAGATGCTGTTTACTCGGCTTCTAATGCTGGAATGCTGAAGTTGTGTCATCGACGTGGCAGCCAAGTGACTGATATGTTTTCGAGCAGACAAAATGTCATCAGTCTGTTTTAATGCAGCTCACTGTTGCTTTTCCCAGAAGTCCGCTTACAATATTAGTCAAGGATTCTTGCACCAAAAACAGAATCATTTCATTTTTCATGACATTTTATTTCCATCCCATCATTAGAATTAAAGGCTGTTTTTGCTACTTTATTTTTTGACTTGTATGTTGTAGAAAAGACCTTGAAAAATAAATTATTATCATTATGATTATGAGCATTTTAAAAGGTAATATAATCAATAATGTAATCACCAAGCACTGACAATTAAACTAATCTATATGCATACTACGTGTGTTCTAGTTGTTATATACATTGATGTTTGAAGACTTGTGTGAGGCTCTAGCATTTCTGTTTTTAAATAGAATGTATTTTCAATATCTGCTCAACTTTTCTGCAATATTATATGCTGCATTAAATAATGCTGCTTTAGATTTGCATACTATGCACTGGACGGAAAGGTCAATCTATGATGTTTAGATCCTCTGCTAGTTAAAATGTCTCTTTACTATACAATATATATTTGAATAATTTAATTTAGATAAGATTAGATTCTATTCTATTCCATTTTATTAAATTCCATTCTGTTCAATTTAATTCAATCAATTCTGTTTTTTCGATTTGATTTAAATTAAATTTGATTTCATTTTTATTTGATTCAATTCAATTTAATTTAATTTAGTTCAGTTTTTTTATTTGATTTTGATTTAATATAATCACATTTTTAATTAAATTTTTTATTAAATTAAATTTAAGTTAAAATTTAGTTCAGTTCAGTTCAATTCAATTCTGATTTAATTTGATTTTGATTCAAAAGACTCTATTGTAAAAATGTGGTTTTGACTTTGTAATTTATAATTCTATGCAGTAAATTTCCAGCATCAAATGTGTGATGTAAGTTGTAAATCTCCTATCGCCTGTGTTTATGTCTTCCACCAGATCCGGTACATCTCTCAAACGCAGGGCTTGCCAGCAGAGTATCTGTTAAGCGCAGGGACGAAAACAACCAGGTTTTTCAACAGAGACCCTGACTCCACCTATCCTCTATGGAGACTCAAGGTAAACTCCCTTACCCTGTTTTTCTTTCTCACTTCCTTAATTAGTCTCACTTGGTTCACATATAATATGCTGCGACAATGTTTTTTCTCTCTCTCTCTCTCTCTCTCTCTCTCTCTCTCTCTAAACTAAGTTAAATTGACGCATCTACTACACCCTGTAAACAGACCAAGAGGCTAATGTGAGCTAAATGGGTTTTGTGTGAGAGGACTTGGAATCCAGAGCAACGTGGAATAAATCCTGCTATTTTTCCCTTTTTCATTCTTCCGTTCCTTTCTGGTCTGTTTCTCTCCACATTCCCCCATCCTTACTGCGCCGGTGGCTGGTTGCCCATAGTCAATAGCGTTTCTCTCTAGATTAACTTTTTGTGAACTGCAGAGCTTCACATGGTGACACTTTGATATAACTGAACCCCAATGCAACTCTAAGCTGCATTCCTAACCCCCTCATATACAGTATATGATACAGATCCAATAAAACTAGAAAAACGTGTCCTCCTACATAGTCAGTACCCCCTGAACTTCTTGGCCCTCAGTGCTTGTGTCTTGGACTGTAGAAATAATCAACCCAGTGTCAAGTACTTCCCAGAGATAAGGTTTTATCTTTCATAGTTCAGGAATCTTAATGGAGTTTTCAGTAATATTTCGTTTAAGCGTCAACTTTGCCTCAGATATTTCTGTAAAAAACTAAACATACCATTGACTTAAAATGAATATGGAGAACAGAGCCCAAATCATATAGGCTTGAAAGGAATTTGGAAATATGTCTCATGAATGAGATATAATTTGTGAGTTTTCATTACTGTGGATTTCATTCCAAATTTCAACATCTCTTTACTTTTCTTTTTTTTGTTTTAAATGTTTCACAAGTGATCGCTCACCCAAAAATGACAAATCTGTCATCCTGTCATTTCAAACCTCTATGCAGGACTTTTTTCTACTTTAAATAATATATTTTGAGTAAGGTTTATAATCAGTTTTAGTTCCCACTGACTCTTTGGTTACCAACATTCTGCAAAATACCTTCTTTCGTGGCAGTCATACAAGTTTAAATCAACATGAGAATATAGAAAATGAAGTTTCATTTGTGGATGAACTCTCTCAGCTTATTCCTGATGTTGAAAATGCTTCTCCAGTGATTTTTTTTTTTTTTTTCAAGTGGAGGCCATGTTGAAAGATGAATCAGGATATTGCTGACAGTATTTCTGTTTGTTTTTGCAGACACCTGAGGACCACGAGGCAGAGACGGGGATCAAATCTAAAGAAGCTCGCAAGTACATCTTCAACTGCCTGGATGATATGGCACAGGTAGGAGTTTCGTACCGCAAAACCGGCTTCAGCTTCAACAGGAGCAGAAAGCTGGCTCATGGCTAATAATAACCTCCCACCTCCCTCACCCTCTAAAATGTTTTGTCTCCAACTCTTGTGGCAAGTTTCCAGTAATACTCGCACCTCTGTTAAGCAGAAAACGTTGAAGTTATATAACTAAGGACATGACTCAAAAGCACACTGGTGCATGGGAACCTTTTTCCCCTTGGAGCTGTTCAGTGATAAGACACATGACTTATGAACTTTTACCTTCTGCGAGTTATTGAAATCAGCACGTCTCATCACCGGCCGGTCGTCAGATGTCTGGACGGGCTGGATCATGTTTTTGCCAACAATGATGCAAACCTCAATTTGGATTTTTCCCATAAGAACGGACTCTCCATCCCAGTTCATCAGATAAAAAGAGCTGATCTAATTCACAGCAAATGCAGATGAGTTCATGGAAATATGCTTATGCTTGGATACACTTAATCTATAATGTATCCATGCTCATGTCCTTCACAACAACCTTGTTTTACAAAAATGACATCAGAGCCTCATTTTCAGGCGTTATGATCTAAGTACTTACGTGCTGTGTAGTCCAGTTTACTGCACTGCCTAGTACACAGTAAAAATGATTAACATAAAAGATAGAAAGTATTATTAAAGTATTACGAAAGTATTATTTTCAATGAGATAGGGAGTTTTCTTGTTAAGCTGGAAGGTAGATGCTATTAATGTTAATAAGGCTATAAATAATAGTAATAATAATAATAATAATAATAATAATAATGATGATAATAATAAGTTGTTTTTTTATAATAAACCTTTAAAATTGTAAAATTGTTGATAAAACATAAAACAATTATATATAATTATAATTATATTTTAACTAGGTATTATTATATATATATTGTTATTAATATTTTTATTACTGGAAATTGAAGAGTTGTGAGTGTAAAATTAATGTGTGTTTTTGTTTGTTTCATAAAAAATCTTTAAAAATAAAATAATTGATAATTAATCAGAAATGTAAAAATAAAATAATAATAATTTAGTTATTATAATATGTTTTGTTATTATTATTATTAATGGCATTCAAAAAATATCATTTATGATGAGTATAAAATTTGTGTATTTGTTTCATAATAAGTCTTACAAAATAAAATCATTGACAATAAAACAGAAACAATGTAAAAATAATTGAATTATAACAATATATAATATTATTATAAGCAAAAGTAAAATTTATTCAGTAGTATAAAATGATTATCAAAATTAGTAATAATAATAATATTAATTATTATTATTCATTAGTTTTGTTTTAAATTGTTGTCATCATTATTGTTATTGTTATTATTAATAAAAAATAATAATCAATCATTAATAATAATAATAATAATAATAAAACTAATTATTTTAAATCAAACAAATTAATAATAAACATTAAATATACAAAAATCTTATACAAAATGTAAAAAACAAACAAGCATATCTACCTATCTATAAATTAATAAATATGCCACCTTTACTAACAACAGTTAATAGACTCTCTCTCTCACACTGTGTGTGTGTGTTTGAGTGTGTGTATTTTCTCAGTTTCCACTGTTGCAGCACTGTCAGTTTGTATGTGGAACATCTGCACAGCTGTCTCATGATATGCACCTGTCTTTAAGTTTGTGCATTCCGAGATCCAGCACTGGTGTATTCAACCGATTTAAATACAACAGTCAGATGTGAAATGGAAAGCAAGAAGAATGATTGTTCTCAGTTTCATCATCTTCAAGAGACAGTTCACTAAGTGTGCGTGCATAACTGTTTTTGCAAGATTTGTGTACGGTAGCTATGCAGTCACTCCCTTCGCTTGCAGTTCATATTCTACATCCTGAATGATTATTTTTCCTTGCGTGTCAAAGATTATTTCTTTATCATGCTGCAGTGTGATGGAAAACAGAGAAAGAGACAGAGCAGGCCTAAAATAGCATGCATAAAAGAAGACTGTGATTTGTGCTGGTGACTGGCGGTTTATCTGATAGCTCGGGGAGGTTAGGCCACAGATAAACAGCATGGCAGTATGAGAAATGTGTTAGCCATCTCTGACAGGGATTCCCAATTTAAAAAAAAAAAAAAAAAAAGCTTAGCTGCATTGCTTTTAACCTCTGGCCAAATATCCTATCAGACAATAAAAGCATAGTTCTTTAAATACAGGCACTTTTGTTTTTCTTTTATATATTACAGGTCACTGTATTTTTTAATATAAAAGTCAAATTTTTAAATTCCTTTACCATGTCTGTTTCGTTAATATTTGCTTCATATTTTTATTTACATGTCTATAGTTATATTTGTATAATTTATTTTATAAATAAATATATGATATTATAGATTTTTTTTCTGAAATATGTATACAACCGTGTGTGTATTTATATATACAATTAATATATACAGTGCACATATATATATGACGTAAACAAACTGACTGGAATATCTGGCCTGGCATCTAAAGCGTTCCTAAGTGAATATCTGTACATGTGAGGGCAAATATTTGGGAATATCAGAAAGGTTACCTCTGTCCTCTGAGAACACACACACTTTTTGACTGACAGACCTGTGTATATTAATAGAGTCGTACACGTCAAGCACTGCGGGAGTTCTTCACACACAAATGCTCACATGTATTTTTTACAAAAGCTGTACGATGTAAGCAGGATCAGAAGATACAGCTGACAGATTCCATCATTTGGGAACACCCAGGCTCGCGTTCAACACTCATTCGGCTACTAAGGATGATTTATTCTGCAATTATGGTCGCTAATTTACCCTGACGCCTATGTCCATGGATTATCACTGTCCAGTGCATTTACACAAATTCACTTTTTTAATTTTGCATTAAAGCATTACAGCCCTATGGGTTATGAAAGGTTCATATTTTGGTTTTGGGAGTCCACAACAACAATAATATGCTTGCAAGCTCAAAAAACCCTTTCATTGTTTTAAATTTCTCTTAAAATGCATTTATTTTATTTATATGCCTGTTATAAAGCAGTGTTTGTGAGCACAGTGCTACTTGTGTACGACTCTTTCTTTCTTTCTTTTTTCCCCCCTTTTTTTAAGTCAGTAACTTTATACACTGTAAACTTTAATGTTTTCATTGACTTGAGCTGTGTTATACACTGCATGAAAGGTAATTTTCAAAAATCCATAATGGGGCAGTTTACTTTTTTTTTCTTTTACAATTTCTGTGCTGATTGACCTTATGATTATTATTTTTAGTAAAATAATTCTATGTATTTTTGGGGCAATTCTTTTGTTTTCTGAGGAATTTTGTGGTTACATACTCCATGGCGATGTGTATGACAATGTTACAATGTTACATATAATAAACCTTGTTTAAGGATCCCTTAGTAGTTTTTGGTCTCTGTACATGAGTCTGTCTCTCACTCTCATCTTCTCTCTTTTGCTGTGTGCAGGTGAATATGACCACAGACTTGGAGGGCAGTGACATGCTGGCGGAGAAGGCAGACAGAAGGGAGTTTATTGACCTGCTGACCAAGATGCTGACCATCGACGCAGACAAGAGAATAACGCCCATAGAGACTCTCAACCACCCCTTTGTCACAATGACACACTTGCTGGACTTCCCTCACAGCACACAGTCAGTGAAACTACAACATTAGGGTTACCTATATCGTTTTATCAAGTCATTTTTTGATCCCTGACCATGTCTTTTTTTCTTACAGTGTCAAATCCTGCTTCCAGAACATGGAGATTTGCAAGCGTCGGGTGAACATGTACGATACAGTCAATCAGAGCAAGACGCCCTTTATAACACATGTAGCCCCCAGCACCTCCACCAATCTCACCATGACCTTCAACAACCAGCTTAACACTGTGCATAGCCAGGTCAGTATCCACACACACATCTAACTAGCCACTATTATATAAGTTATTATAGGCAAACCACAGCTATAGACCCATGCTTTTGGCATTTCACATATTATTTAGTATTTGCAAAGTGCAAAAAAAAGTTTTTTTTGTCATGCAAGTTTCTGAATAGCTAGGTCAAAATCTAAAAAATTGAACCTATAAGCTCAAATAAAAAAATTGACCTTGAAAGTAAGCTAATGCATCATCATAAATCAAGTTAAATGTACTTGAGTATGGAGATAATAAATATAATTAATTAACTTATAAGTTTAAAAATTATACATTTCATTTCATAACATAAATATTTTTTAAATAATTATTTGTAATTGGTAAATAGTAGTATTTGCAATAAATAAATAAAAAAAAATCTTAAAAACTCTTAAAACTTTTTTATTTTAAAATAGTAAAAATGTCCTTCGATGTTTTTAACCAGATAAATGTATTTGAGAATGAAGGTAGTAAATGTAATGAAATAAATTATTGTAAATAATTAAATGTAATTGTTAAATGTTATTTAAGCTTTTTAATGCTATTAAATATTTGTAATATGTAACACTAGCTGGCATTTGTAAAAAAAAAAAAAAAAAAAAAAAAAAACCCAAAAAATATTGTCTTGTTTACTGTGAAATATTATTTGTAAAAATACTTACAATAAATAAAAAATATATAAATATAAATTAATACAATTACTGGACCATAAGCGATCATTTAGAAATAAATTAAACTGTTAAATGTGATTATAACAAGTTAAATTTTAAATTTGTTCTTCTCAATGAAGTCTTTTTAATTTTATGGATGTTTAGAAACTTTACAGAAAAAAAAGTACCTTTCATATTCTTGCGGAGAATGAACCAGTGGACCAGTTTCATTTTTAAGCACATAATAAAAAGTCATTTCTATGCTATTTAAAACTCAAAACTACAGCTAGATCAGAATGCACACAAACATTATTTGAATTAAGTTAAAACAATCCCTACTTCAGTTTCGTTTCTCATAAAGCTGCAGATAATTAATTGTATTACATGCAGAGACTCATTTGCAGTCGGACAGTCCAAAGAAATTAGAGTAGCACTGGCCCATTGGCCACTGGCACTATCGGATGACTTCCTTCAGTGGACAGAACACTAGTCTTATGACGGGCCATTTGGGCTGTGTGTGAGCGCCCGAGTGTGTGTTTCGAGCCTTGCAGCCCTCTGTCACAATGTGCTGATTAACAACATGACAGCTTCTACTTCCTGCTTGGCTTGCATTTTACTACTTTGCAGCCTTAAGGATTGCACCACTTTGTTTCCTTCTCTCCTTTTGTTTCCTCCTGTTTTGCCTCAGTGCAGTTTAGTTTCACCAGGGAGCGTTTGTCTAAACTGCTGACAGAGGGCCAGGCATGAATCCCATAATGCCTTCATTTTGAGTTCCTAGATCTGCTCAAACCTTGACTTTCCCCTTTCGAATAAACATGTCTAAAGTCAAAAAGTCATACGACTGTACTGTTATAGCCTTCTGGCTTCTCTAACATCATGAGAAGAACGTTGTGTAGGGCATTCAATGTGTTGGAAGGGAAAGCTTGTGTAGCATTAGCCAGCTGTGAGGCTGAAGTGTTTATTTTGTGTGATGAATGCCATGGCGGTGTATTGATTAACTCTCTCCCTTGGTGCTCGTCGGCCTTGCTAAACGGGGAAAATGAAAAATGAAAAGCGCTGTACTGAATTCTCCCCATACAAACCTTAATGAAAAGTCTATAATTACTAGCGGTGGCATGAGATGAAACCGTCTTGCTTTGGTAATAGATGAAAGTAAATAACACTAGCCTCTATTAAACAACAGGTTTTGATGGTGCGCCAGCATTTAGGCACATCTTCATTGTCTGTTGTATTGTTCAATTTCATCCATATCTTAGAAGAAATGACAGGCATTCTCATGGAAATGCACTCGTGCCATTTAGACCTATTGAGACTTGACCCTTGACCTTCCGTTTCTGGGATTTCTGTGCTTTTTGTTGTCAGAGGAGAAGACGTGGGAAAAAAGGCACTCAAACCTACATTTCTTACAATACATTTCTCAGCATAAACATGCCAAATTCAAACCCACATATCCTATATCAGCACCAAGGCTCAACATTTTGAATGCTTTGGCATGTATGCAGAGTGCTAAACCATAGCTCAGACCTTTTTTACGTTTTGGAAGTTCTGAATAGCGCACATAGATCCATAAACCGTCCAAATTCAATCTCACATTTCTCATATTAGCACCAAGGCTCAACATTTTGAATGTCTTAGCATGTGCAGAGACTGCTAAGCCTGCGCACATGCCTTGTGAATAGATAAATGCAACCATAAGCAGGCCAGACTTGCACTTTTCCCAATTGAGCTCAAAATATTGATATTGGAGCATATACACGAACTACTAAGCCAGGGCTCGGATCTTCTTTTTCATTTTGAGCAGAACTCACGCCCTTTCCGTCTCTCTGGCGATGTTACCGCACTCATATTTTACTTCTGGCTATATTTTTGTCTTGTGTTTTCATTATAGAGAGAGATTGACTATGATGGAAGGACCGGCACAATTCTTTTGAGAAGCACATTCGGTTCACGGTTCTAGATGGAGGAGAGGGAGTTCCCTCGTTCATCAAACCTCCTAGACGGCGCAAATTCCACATTGATAGATGAATAAACAGATGAATGTGCTGCAGTCAGGCCGGATTAAAAAGCACTGGAGGGGAAATCTAGTGCAGAGGCTTTGAAGAACAGATTTTCTCTCCCCTCACTAGTTAGATCTGTGTGTATATTTAATCATAGCTTTAGCGCAAAGAGGGATCATTATCTGCTGCTAATGAGACTGAGCAAATTCAATGAGTTGAAGGGTCCTAGCATTGATAGAGACTGTAACACAAGAGCATTGATTGAAGCTCTCTCACCTCCTCTTTCCTTACGCTCAATAAGTCATTTTATAGAAAATGCCTGAACCCTAATGCTGTCTGCACACAATAACAGCTAATAAAGCGTTTTAGTTGAAGTTGCAGAACAGTGCTGTGGTATTCGCTCGAAGATATTACTCGTAATTTAACACGAAACATGCTTCCTGTGCTTGCTGCCTGCGGTTTTCATTAGCTAGCATTTTTTTTGTACATCCATCCTGTATATAAAGAAATATTTTTAAGGTGTTTATGTTAATCTTTTGCTATTATTTGAAATTTTGCCCCTCATCTATCATTTTTGCTCCACCCAATCGCCACACCCACTTCCTCATGCTTTTGTTTGTTTGTCTTTGTTTGTTCGTTTGATCCCATCGGTTTCTTTAGGCCACCAACCTGGCTCCCTCTTCCACCAGTGCCACCCTTTCCCTTACCAATCCCGATGTCTCCATACTAAATTACCAATCTGCACTCTACCAGCCTTCTGCGGCCCCCATGGCTGCCGTGGCCCCCAGGACCATGAACCTCCAACCCGGTGCGCCACAGCTCTGCGCCGCCCGACCCGATCCCTTCCAGCAGGCCCTCATCGTCTGCCCACCTGGCTTCCAAGGTAAGTATTAATTTAATTTATACCAAACCCTGGATATTCCTGGTATTGGTTTAACTTAGCTGTATATTATCTTATAGGTCTAGTTTACTCAAAATTGCAATTCTGTCATTATTTACTCAATCTATGGTCTTTTCTAGCCTCTTTGCTTTTATCGTTTCAGTATTTAAAGAATTGTTACTTTTATTTTTCCATATAACAGCGGTTCATAGTACCTGCTTAGTATTATATTAATGGTGCTGCTTTATTCCATGTCTTCTGAAGTCAGATTTATGTGATTATCAGTGATTATATTTCACAGGAACTTGCATCAAGATTCAAACTGAAAAATTTAAGTTTGAATCTTTCTATAACAGAAAACTTCAAAACCATTTATATGTTCAGGGTTTTTCATGGAGTGTTTTATTAAATATTATAGTAGAAATAATAATAAAAAATCATTATTGTCCATGAAGGATGCATTCACTTAATTAAAAAAATGCATAATGCATGATATGTTTATTTTTAAACTTTTCTATTGAACTTTCTTCTCATTCGAGATTCTGGAAAAAAATCTTGGTTTTCACAAAAAAAAAAAAAAAAATAGATACATCTAAGAAATACATTCATCTTTAAAATATATATTAAAATAGAAAATTGTAATAAATGCTAAATGTTGTTTTGAATTGTAATATTGTAATATCCAAATCAGTCCTTTTTTTGTTAATGTAATATAATGTATATGATTCCTGATTAAAAAAAACTGGTTTCCACAAAGACAAGAAAACTAAGCTTTGCCATGACAAAAATAAATTTAGTTTTAAAATATATTCAAATTAAATAGTATATATATTTCACAACAGCTCAGTTTTTATTGTCACATAAAAACAATATTTTTGAACAATAGTGAAATTATATGAGCTACTTTTGTGAGACTTTTAATGTTTTATAAGGTCATTGGGCTATGTAAAGACTCTTTTAAAAGTCATATATGTTTAAAATCAGTAAATACTGACAGAATTAAAATTTCTGACAGAGCAATTTCTAGCATTTTCCAAAACTAATGGTGTTTCCTTGTCATTTCTTCCCAGGTTTGCAAGCTTCACCATCCAAACACACTGGCTACTCAGTGCGGATGGAGAATGCAGTTCCCATAGTAACACAGGCCCCCGGTGCCCAACCTCTACAAATCCAGCCAGGCCTTCTGACACAGGTATAGCCAGACATTGCCCCTATTGCCATAGCAATACAAAGCCACATTTCCTGAACTAATTACACCCCTCAGCCTTTCCCAAAATCTCAATTACATCCGAGTTTGGCTCCAACGAAGAGCAATTAGCATGACCTACTTTGTTTTAATGATATAAGTATAATTCACTTTCCCTTCGACAAAATTGAGAAGACACTCTCATTTCATGGCCAATAGATTAATTGAAGCCGGGTTGGATTTATCTTGGTATGCTCTGTTGTAGTAACTGGAGTGACCTGTCTTTCCCCTTTGGAGATTTTACCCCACTGATGATTTGCTTTCCTACTTCCACTAAGGTCCAGGCAACTGTGCTTCTTTCCTGAAGTTAGAGAAAGTCATGCTTTGATGAGCAAGACTGAGGTTGGCTTTAAATGAGGTCTGTGGATGCTGAGGGATTTGTCTATCCTCTGGAGCCACAAGGCAGGGCCCAGACGGCTTTTAAATTTGAGACAGGGTGGCGAGGTTCAGAGGCGTTTAGCTAATTTGTAATTTATCCACAACATTTTTTCGGTTTTGCTGAGCTCTGGTTGCTTTTTGAAGACTCTGATCCACTGCTTAAAGGAAAGGCTCAGCCAAAAATGAAAATGATTTACTCGCATTCATGTTGTTTTAAGCCCGCATGACTGGCTGACTTCTGTGAAACATAAAAAATTAAATTTTTTAACAATATTTTGTTGACACTTAGTGAAGTTTTTGCAAATAAACTAATTTCGAGTAGGAGCGCGGTCGATTAATCACAGCTGTCTCCGCATCACCTAATCAATCTCTTCATTACACCTGCCCAATCAAATCCCGTTCTACCCACTATAAATAGCCCGTCC
>JAUCNO010000318.1:5291943-5302988 GCA_032353835.1 Enteromius viviparus | reverse complement strand
GCTCGCCCCCCGGACAGCACGCCACATATGCTAAACTTTATCCTTCTTGATTATGAGGAAGCGCGAACTCTTGAATGAAAGTGAATGAGGACTGTGGCTGTGAAGCTCCAAAGAGACAAATGAAACACCATCAAATTATCAAACATTAGTCCATCTGAATGATGCTGAATCTTCTAAAGCATTGTGTGAGAAACCGTTTTTTAAGGACCAAAATTTAAGGAGATTTTTATAGCTGTGTGTTTTATGAGAGAAGCAGCTATATTTCAGCAAAGAATGAATGAATCATTTGGTTGAATCAAATCAATGAATCAGTTGATCCAGTTCACAAGTCTGAATGATACCTTCACAAATCAAAGTTAAAATTTTAATGGAATAACAGGCTACACTATTATATGACTTCTTAACTTACAGTAACTTTACACGAGCCATATGTACTATTTTTTTATGCTGATTTTGCAATCTGTTAAAAATCTGAAAGCTCCATTCACCTTTATTCCACTGAAGAAATAAAGTCATACTATTACAAAACAACATTGTGGTGAGTCAATGACATCTATGGTTACCAAAGTTTTTTTAATTAGGAAATGAAGGTTTAGAAGAATTTTTCACATTGCTTGTGTTGGTGTTTTGTGGCCCTACCCAACTGCTTAATTACAGTAATGCACCTTTATTGTGCCTCACGTTCAGAAAAACCCATGCATGAATTCCACTTCTGGTCATCAAAGATGCATTGGGAAAGATGGAGTGTTGATCACTACTTCAGGGCCTCAACGGCCCATTCTCCCCCCCTCAGCCCAATCAGCCAGACCACATCGCTCCTGGTGCCAGTGGAGTGGGTTTCTAGAAGGCCTCTGCCTTTATCTGGAACAGGAATGCAGAAAATGCTGAAACAATTGGTGCTGGGGCGGCGGTGCTTTCAGAGCCCCGGGGGTGACAAAAGGCTTTCACCCCGCGAGGGCAGAAAAGCTGTTAGGGGGGGTCATTGCAGAGATGGCCTTGCATGGAAAACTCTACTCTTATCTGGGTTAGCGTTCCAGGCCAGACGGTACAATTACACAACCTAACCCAGAGTGAGAGATGAGGATGCAAAGTGTCAGGAATGTAGGCAAAGGGCTTTGGGGACATGGTTCTAAAGAAATGATTGGTGTCACTGTTGTTATGGGTGGAAAATGCATGTAGAGGTGTTGAAACATATTCAAAGTATGCACTTGTAGGCCTTGTGCAACAGGAAAAATTAAACGAGGTGCTAAATGATAGTTCTTTCTTTATGCTGAAAAAGTGTTTTCTTAGGTCAGTTTGTAGATTTATTTTATTTCATTTAGCCGAAATAAAAAGTAACAAAAAATATATACATTAAATACTTAAAACATTTTTTGCTGAAGTTATATAAATATAAGACATTTCAGTTACTGTGTCTCCTGTCGACTATAACATTTTATTTTTTATTTATTCATTTTACTTAGAGGTTAAAATATTAATGTAAAAATTAATAATTACATTATATACAATTATTAAATAATTAGATATATAAAAATAAAAAATGCAGAAAATTTTAATCAAAATAAAACTATTTTATGATAAAACAAAAAGTGACAGGATGATAATAGTTTGGAAATAAATCTAAATATCAGTCAAATGCACTCCAGAAAACTTCTCTTACAATGCCAAATGTGTTATCACAGCCTTTCAAACATCGTAAAAGCATTTTTTCATTCCTCCCCTATAAGTGCGAGTGATGTGGTCCATACGAATGGACTGGTAAATAGATGTGCAAAGGGTATTAAAGAAACAATTCATTAGTTGTACATTAAACTGCTAATCAATAAAGCTGCATTAAACTATTAGAGCTGCAGACACTCTTCTTCAAGCTCACATCTCTGGGCAAATTATGCCTGGCACTCCCCCGCACTCTTCACCCACCATACAAAGCAGCTCTTCACAAAGCCTCTGAATGGGGCCCCTGAATTTAATTAAAGTCGGGGCTGATTTGGAAAGTGTCTAACACATCAGCGCACTGCCTGGGAGATGCCACATCTCTTTATTAAGGCAGGGTCTTATCTTTTTTATAGGCAGGAGCCAAGGCCGTGCGCAGTATGCAGGGCCCCATCTGAGGCCATCATCTAGACACCGGTGCCAAGCAATCGAGGGAGAGAAATGAATGAAGTTACAACGAAAGTGGCACAAGCTTTTTGTCATTCCAGAGGGAGAGCTTTTATGCTGTCCATAATTTGTTGCTTCGTAGCCGTCACGCTCACATCTTCATTCGCAGACCAAGCGAATAATTAGCTTAGAAGATGAATGGTTTATAATATTGTTTATAGTGTATCTCTTCTGATCATATTTTGTTACAACAAATTCATTAAAAGATGTCTCTGGAATCTAGGCCTGAACGCTGACGCTACTGTGTCTTAAATAACTAAATGACCCCTTTGGTGGTTGTTTGGCACAGTTTAGCTCTTACTAGCGGTCATTTCTCTAAATAGCCGTATCCTTTTTCTCCTCTCTCTAAATCTGTGGATGCAGTACCCTGGCCTGTTTAGCTGCACCGCAGCCCTGCGACTTCATGTTCCAGGTTACAAGATCTTCACACTGATGCCAATTAGATTGCAAGAGGTCACCGAGTCCATGCACTGTTGGTTGCTATTGCCGTTCATACCCTACACTCACATGAGAATCACATGAGCTATCTCTAGATGTTCGACCTTCTGCTGGAGATGTTCCTGACCTCTGTACACTAACACTGTGTTTTCCTTTCATCCTTACTCTACAGCAGGCCTGGCCGTCTGGTACTCAACAGATTCTCCTTCCGCCGGCTTGGCAACAGCTCACACACACCTCCGTTCAACACGCCACCGTCATCCCCGACTCCATGACCAGCTCGCAGCCTCTGGCCAACTGGAGGTGAGAAACCACAATGCCGTCACCGCTAAAGAGGACTACTGTGCTTGCTACAGTACATAGGGCAGCCCATTTATTCTTGTTTTATGTCAAAATGCTTTGGACCTTAAGGATAGTTTACACAAAAGTGAAAATTCTGTCATATTTGCTCACTTTTATGTTGCTCCAGACAGGTATGCATTCTGTTGAACAAGATATTTTGAAGAATGTTGGGCCCAAAACTGGTTACCAACATTCTTTAAAATATATTTTACAGAATGCATGCATGTTTGAAAAAAACATATTTTTAATTTTGTTTGATTATCCCTTTAATATGCTCAAAACTATTGTAAGTAGTCTGTTTGGACACTTACATTTGGACCATTTGGACACCCCATTTGGGTACTTACTCTAAGGTACTAATATGATCATTTTATGGTAAAATCCAACGTTGTCCCTTTAAGGGTACTGCTCCAGTGATAAGCTGTATTGTACCCATAGATATTTTAAATTATTTTTCTTGCAGTGTGAGTTGGTTTCCCAGTAAAGTGCTAATACTGTTGCTTTGTGGTGCTTAGATTTTTTCTGTATCCTGGCCCATGGACATTTGTCTCAACCAATGTGAGTTTGAGGGCAAGACAATCATTCCGACTGGCCTTTGGCAGATGGGGAGTTTTTGAGAAACCATTATTGTTTTTGCAACAGATTGCAACAGTACCCTCCCAATTGTTCAGCAATCTCGGTTCCTCTCGAGTATTTTTCCCCTTCTTTTTTCTCTGCATAGAGATTTATAAAAAGGTCTTTGTTTAGCAGTTATATGTGTACTAAATCAACTAGATATGAGGTGAATCACATTATAAACTCAGATTTGAAGCAAAAAAAAGGAAAAGCTTTATGGGAGTGAGTTGATTCTAGAATGTTCTTTGCACCACTTGCTTCATTGTGATTATTTGAGTGGTGGAAATTTGGGTGATGTCATTATTCTGCTGTTGAACATATTTATTTCAAAATTAAATCGAAGTAATGTAGGCTGATGGCTTCACCAAAAGCATTTACCCTCAAAAACAACCTCTCAGCTCACAGTAGGTCTGTTTTAAAGGTTTATAAGTTATCACTCAAAATCAGTTCCCCTATGGAGAAAATGAATATGATTTTTACTTCTGGAACCGACTGTTTCACCAAGAAGCTTTCATCTTTAGTTTGTTTTATTTAGCTAGACAGAGTTTAATAGGGACTCTATTAGTATTTTAAAATCAATTATATCCTCATGAAACATACTTGTACCATGCTAATTATAAACGGGTCATGTGGAACTCAACCGATCTATTTTGAGATACCATGACTGGTGATCCATATATTTCACGACACTTTGGTACCGCAACACTGGGTTTTAATAATCTCCTAGATTATGAACTAAGCAGATTGAATTATCTAGGTTGCTTAGTCTGCAAATGCACCTACAAAGCCGTCACGCATTTGAATTATTCATATGGAATGAAGGAACAGAATATTTTAAATCTGATGCTCATTATATTCTGGATATGTTTAGAATTCTTGTTGGTTTCTTGTAAGAGAACAGTGAGTGCAGGAGTGTGGACAGGGTATTGGAGTCAGGTCGTGCTGTCCTGCATGAGGTTAACGTATTACAGATGAGCATGTGCTGATGTCTGCAGATCATCACATCAGTGCCTTAAGCTGAGCCCGGAGGGCTTGGTAGTCCTGAGCCAGTCCGGTTGGAAAAGTGTCGCACTTTTACTGCAGAGTGGGATTTTTCCTCTGAGATCTAATTCTGGTCTCTGCTGCTCTGCTGCTTGCTTCAGTCACTGCTGCCCTCTCTGGCCAAATGTTGCTTTGCATTGATTCTTCATTTAGATACTAATGTTGTCGATGATTAAAGATAGAACATTTAAAAGCTGTTTAGCTATTTAGGGTGTTTTCCTATGTAGGAAGTATTTCATTCTGACAAGCAGTGCTGTGGTATATCAAAATATTTTGATGGAAAAACAAGTTGGGGACCACTAACCATAAACTTAACTGAATAAATTTTATCTGTAGCAACAGAGTACACTGTAGTACACTGTAAAAATTCTATTTATAATCAATGTAAAGTCGACTGTAAACATCTTTATAACAAGGTACAATAAAATGACTTTTTTACTTTTTTATGAAAAGTAAAATATTATAAAATTTTAATAGTTTGTAGAGAATGTATTGTGAATCAATGAGAAATACATTTTAGATTCTGCGCTACAAAGAAAGTCGTTAAAATTGCATACCTAAAAACAAAATATAAATACAGTTTTGGACTGTCATTAAAGTCTCATTCCATAATTTTATATATATATATATATAAATTAAAATATACTGCTGTTCAAATTTGGCATCAGTAAGATATTTTTAAAGAAATGAATACTTTCATTCAGCCGGGGTGATTCAAATTTTGATTCAAGAAAGTATCGATATTTATTTTATAAGGTTTCTGTTTTAAATATATATAAAAAAGCTGTAACATTTCTAACATTCAAAACATTCTTGAAAAAATGTATTGAGCAGCACAATGAATGTTGATAATAATTATTATATAATAATTGTGTCAGATAGAAGATCATGTGACACTGAAAACTTGAGTAATGAGGCTAAATATAAACAGGAATAAGTTGCAAAAATATATTATAATATAAAACAAGTTATTTAAAAGTTATTTAAAATATTTCAATGTTTTACTGTTGGTAATGAACAGTAATGTGAGCATTCTTTAAAGGGCATGCTTTAATTATTCTTGTTTTGATTCAGGAATTCACATCCCCATGGCAGCCATTACAATCCCATTATGCAACAGCCAGCCTTACTGGCAGGTCACGTCGCCCTGCCATCCCAGCAGCCTCTTAATGTGGGTGTGGCTCATGTTATGAGACAGCCATCAAACAACAGCTCCTCTTCCAAAAAGAACAAGCAGCACCAGATGAACAGGTCAGACAACCCTTCCATAAAAAAATGGCTTTACCATGGTAAAGTGATGCCATCAGGTGGCCATATTGTTATCAATATATGCCGTGGTATATTATGGTAAAATTTTTCTTTCTTAGGAACGTGTCAGCATATGACGTGTGCTCCACCCAACCACTGACGTCACCTCAACGCTCCAAACGAGTGAAGGAGAACACCCCTCCTCGGTGCGCTGTGGTTCAAAACGGCCCGTCCTCAACCTGCGGCCCATCACAGACCTGCGGGGGTGGTGGAGGAGGGGGGTGGGGAGGCGAGCAGGCATGTAGCACCACTCGAGACCACCACGGTCAACACAACCCACCGCGGCAAACCATCGTCATCCCCGACACCCCCAGCCCGGCCGTCAGCATCATCACCATCAGCAGTGACACTGATGAGGAGGACGACCTCAAACAGCCCACTAACACCAGGTCAGAAAAATGGGTCGACCGGTTTCAGTACAACCTTCGGTAACGTGACGTCATTTTTTGAGTGAAAGTGGGAAATAATGCAGGGCAGGACTTGATTCTATCCATCAGGATTTGATTGTGTTTATGTTCGGGTATTGCTTAATATTTTTCTGTCTGTGTGGAAATGGTTATGACAGGTTCATTTCTAAAGAGAAGTAAGTTATTACATTACATAAAACTGTTTGTTTTCCGTGGAATAACTGAGGAATCTTGCACGATAAGACATAATAATAATATTGGGGTCAATTGGGACATTTTTTTAATGCCTATTTAGCTCAGAAAAAAAGACTGGATTATGCCTTGGAAATGACTTTGGTGTTCTGAGGAGTTGAAGGTTTTACCTAACAAACCTGACATTGTAAATATTACTCATACTGTGCATACACTGTATAAATGATAATAATTTTAACTATATAAGACAACGGTAAAACTGTATAAAGCGAATAACTGTAATAAATCTAGTGGGACAGATTTTCCCAGAATTCCCTGATAAGTTTTTTTATCTTATTAGGTAAGTAAATAAACACAGATGCTATTTTATACCATTAATTTTAACATTTTTTATTTTCAGTGTATTATATAGTCCTTATTTCCAATAAATAAAAAACTTTTTAATATTTATTTTTGGCCTTTATGATGATAGGACTGATTAGAGCTTACAGGAGCCAAATGAGACAGAAATAGGAAGGTGGGATTAGGAAAGCTACTCAAGCCAGGATTCGAACTTGGGACGGCTGTAGCACAGCGGTGCCCACAAGGCCTTTGACGCCAACATGAATCACATTTCTAACCTTAATGTTTTGCTTTCTTAACAGCACGTCATCCAAACAGAGGAAAAATGTCATCAGCTGTGTGACGGTCCATGACTCCCCTGACTCTGACTCCAGCAATACCAGCCCGTACGCTGTGGAGTCCCGGCCTAATGGCCCCAACGCCAATGGCTACGACTCCAAAGGCGCTGTCCTGGACAACTACAGTAACGGGAACCCTCGCACCATCATCATCCCTCCACTGAAGAGCCAGACCAGTGAGAATCTGGGAGAGTGTGACAGACTCCTGCCTGGTGAGACAGGGGAAGGGCTGATAAGCTGACAGAGAAAAAGGGACACCTGGCAGAGCCTGAATCAAGCATCAATTTAACGTGACAATTCACTGACAGCCTCTGATATGCAGCGTAGATTTATTTAGTAGATTCATGTGGCATTTCAAAATCTATGGGCAATAAAAACAAGTAATTCAAACAAGTCTTGTCACAAGATATTTTACAGTATGACAATGCAAGTTTAAGTGTGATTAACAGTACTGTTTAAAAATTATTATTATGCAGATTGCTGGAATACTAATTAATTCTGTTTGGTCTGTCACAGTTTACTACAGGTTCACTAGAGTTTGTATAAGGCCTGCTAAACTATATTGATATAGGTTTCAAACGGATTCATACATAGCTGTGGTAATTCATTAATTCCATGTCTGTTTTATCACTCTTTCTTGTCACATAATAAATACATTTGAAAACTTTTTGGAAATATTCATTATATTGTCTTGAAATAATTTCCCCAATATTTCCAAATGTGTTTATTTTTATTTTTCCAGTTTTATTTAACTTTGTTAAAACTTTATTTGTATTTAGTTATTACAATATAATCAATATTCCCCAAATTATTTCCAAATATATATATATATATATATATTTTTTTTTTTTAAACACAATGCAATCAATATTTAACTTTTATCCATTCATCCATCTCAATAAAATAAATATTCCAAATATTTCCAACATTATTACAAATTTTTTAAACATATTTTATCAATTCCAACAGACACAATGAACCACCAGAACTCCACCTACAAGTTCAAAACCTCCAATGGGGGCTTGTCTGGCAACAACCATTCTTCGGGAGGCATGACTGGAGGTGTTTCGTACCGGCAGCAGCGCACAGGGCCACACCCCTTTCAGCAGCAGCCTCTAAATCTCAGCCAGGTATTTCCATCGTGCATTTAAAACCTAATTCCTAGTTCCTTTATTTTTCCACAAAAGTAATATGGTGATATCCCCTCATTTAGGCCCAACAGCACATGGCAGTTGAGCGCAACGGAGGTCACCGGCGGCAGCAGGCCTACATTACCCCCACTATGGCCACCCAGGCTCAGTACTCCTTCCACAACAGCCCCACCCACACAGCTAACGTTCATCCCCACCTGACTGCTCCTCATCTGCCTGGGCAGCCACACCTCTACGCCTACACTGCCCCCACAGCCCTGGGCTCCACCGGTACAGTGGCCCACCTGGTTGCGTCGCAGGGTTCAGCCCGTCACGCGGTCCAGCACGCTGGTTACCCGCCAGGCATCGTCCACCAGGTGCCTGTAAGCATGGGCCACCGCGTGCTGCCCTCGCCCACCCTGCACCACGGCCAGTACCAAGCCCAATTTGCTCACCAGACCTACATCAGTGCTTCTCCTGCCTCCACTGTCTACACTGGATACCCGCTGAGCCCCACCAAGATGAACCAGTACCCTTACCTCTAAAGCTGAAACACTGGAGCCCAGCCAATCGCTGCTTACCATTTCTACCCTTATCCCACCTAGAGACAGAGAGACATGCTGAAGCCTATCGACCCTTAACCCCATCCCCTTGTTCCTTTCATGCTTAAACTTGAAGACAATGAAGACGCCGATGGATAGAGGAAGTGTACTCTCAGAGGGAACAGAAGGGTACTGAGGAGTTTTTTTTTTTTTTTTCGTTTTTTTAAGATGAGTTTGCCTTCTCAAAAAGGCCAGTTAACATTTTATTTCATGATCTGGAGGTTTCATTTCTTTTACAACAGAAGGAGATTTTGCTTTCGTAGTTTCTTTTACAACAAGGTCTCATCAACAGGCCGTTTGGGAGAGACAGAGTTTAATTCGAGGGAGATTTTATTTGCGTTTCCCTTTCTTGAATTCATTCACCGACTGTTGAGCCGAGGTCGCGACGTGGATGTTTTAAATTCCAAGGAGAATTTTTTGGGATAAGGTGAAATACGGATATCTGCTGCTCTTCAAAGAAAAAAAAAACATAACGATGGCCTTGAACTGTCTTAAACGTTTCCAAATTACATGCGGCGAGCGGTATCGTGCATATTCCGCCGCGCTCTCCGACAAAAAACACCTGGAGGAATCTTCTGGAAATGGGACGACAAAACTTTCTAGTGTATTTATAGACTTTTCTTTGTCTGTGTTCACATTTAGAAAAGAAAATGCGTTTGTCATACCGTAGAACATTAGCTGGGCCCCTTTTTGTAGAATGTAGCAGTCTGTACCCGTTGATTTCATGAAGAACCTTTCTGATACCAATAGATTCTTGTTTTTCCTCTTTCAATGTGATTGCACAAAGTGGTTACAATAACATAGGCATGTTCAACACGGTAGTCGGTCGTCCGTTTGCGTGCATGTGTGCGCTCAGCGCATCTGTGCGACATATTCCTCCACAGTCTTAGGTTTATCATTGTTACCTCGTAGTGCCTTACATATATTACGACAGTTTACTTGGCTGGAAACCCTCTAGAACCAGATGCTAGTCAGAGAGTTGGCTCCTAGGTTGAACATCTTCATTCGAGCTGTTTCGTTTTTTTTTAAGTTCCAGGTGTAAGCATTAGCCCTAAACGTTATTTAAATGCTTCTTGTTTAGCGTGCATGAGGTCTTCTACATTTAAAGATAAAGATACTTGCCTGGGGTAACGAACCAAAGTCGTCATTTAAAGATAAGTAACTTTTGTTCTGGATAGTGGATATAATTATATATAGCGTATTTACTGTACATATGCATTTTAGTACTTGCAATCAATGCAACATCACTGATTTAGGTTACATATTTCATAAAAGGCAGACTAAATGTATATCTGATGGGAAAAGCCAAGTATCGTTCAATCGGTTTGAGATCAGGCCGCACTATTTGTCTAAAAATCTAAACAAACCAGGTTTGAAGAGGGTGTGTTTACGGAAGGCTTGACTTGGTTTAGAAACCTGGGAGGGTTTGAGAAGGAGAGTCTTGTTAGGAGTAGGAGGTGCTTGTGGATTTTGATGTGAACTGCTAGGAAAGCAAGAGGGCAAATTCCACATTTTTAATGAGAATAGCATGTTGGCTTTGAGCACGTTGGTAGATGCCGAAGGAAGCCGTGGCAGAAACGACTGAACACCAGACTCTGATTTAAGCGCTCGTTCAAGGTTCTATGAAGATCTGGGGGGGGTTTTATTCTCACATACACTCCGGGGTTCAAACTGCCCCTGGTTGCATGAGGATATCTGCAACAACATGCACCGGAAATCAATATTGGCTTTGTATTTTTCACTGTCTTACCGTAGGAATCACTTATGCTACAGGTGTCAGTCAGTACAGAGATAACAAAAGTGTAGAAAACTGTGGGCCAATGCTTGTCTTTTTTTGCTGCTTATTTAACGTTGTTATGCTAGCCAATCATTTACACAATGTCCTAACCATGTGCTCCGCAATAACGCTATTGAAAAGACAAGGAAAGCTTACATAGTACTTTAGGTAAATTCGATTTTTCTTTTCATGAAGATACTTCGTTTAGCAAACATGCATTAAATTTAACGAAAATTGCAGTAAAGACATACAGAGATCATCATAATGCATCTAATTTTTCGGTAACACTTTATTTTGATGGTCCCTTTTGAACAATCTGTTGACAATAAGTAGCTTTGCACCTACATGTCAAC
>JAUCNO010000318.1:5276978-5291843 GCA_032353835.1 Enteromius viviparus | reverse complement strand
TGAGAGTTAGTAGATATGTAGGTGCAATGTTACTTATAATCAACAGAATACGTTAAAGGGACCATCAAAATAAAGTGCAGGCAGAAGTAGTAAGCAGAAATAATATTAAATGTTACTTAAGCACCAAATCATCATGTTAGAATGACTTCTGAAGGATCATGTGACAGTAAAGATTGGAATAATAGTGCTGAAAATTCAGCTTTGCATTAGAGGAATAAACTACATTTAAAATATATTAAGGTATAAAACCGTAATTTTAAATTGCAATAATATTTCACAATTTCACTGTATTGTTTGTTAAATAAGTGCATCCTTTATAAACATAAGCGATAAAACAACCTCATAACGTGTTTTTTTTACTATTTTAATTATCTAAGAACGAAAGGAATACAAAATAATACAAATAATAATAAGTAATCAAAAGTTTACTTCAAATTGGATTCAAATTCATTCATAAAAAGGAAAGAAAAAGATTACTGATGTTTTTTTTTTTTGTCTTGATTGGCTGTGATTCTGATTATATGATTCAGATTTTTGTTCTTATTCAGATTGGCTGTGGCAATTATGCGCCTGGTTAGGACACAGTGTTTTATTTTATTATGTATTTTTATGGCACATGCTTATGGAGTATCAAATATATCCTATTCTGCCCTCATTTCATGCCACAGAACTTGCATTTGAAATAGTTTTTACTTTGATATGTTTCTGTTTTATCGTTTTACTTTTCTAGGTATATTGTGTTCTCGTAGAGAGTGTTGCAATAATTTTTGTGGATGTTGATTAATTTCTTTATATGTCATATGTCAAGCATCATGTGTTTGATTTCTGGTGGTCGATATGTAACTGTGATGTTAATTATTCATATGTGGACCCTCATCTGGTAAGAAGCACAGACCCTGTCCATGTGCTCGGCCAAGATCTAATACCAGTTATGTTGTACCTAAGCCTTTGGTTTGCTAGCTTGTCAGCTTGATTCATAAAGCTGTGTGTTATGACTTAGAATGCCAATAGATTTTTTGTTGTTGTTGTTGTCAAATATTTGTTTAAGCTTAAGTTGGATGCTCATTGAAGCACACAGTTGAGAAAGGCTCCTTCGACTTTAGTCGCATAAAACATTCCATTCTGGAAGGAGCCGATTCTGACAGCACTGATCTGTAGTCTCAAGTCTCTCTCACCTCACAGGGACCGGCCTGAATGACCAAATCTGGACTCCGCTGGCATTTAAGGACTTTTTGTTCTTCCCACCAAAGAATTTCAGCATGTCATTAGTGCAAAGACGTGTCCCTTGCTGTAATGGAGAAGACAGAGTGAGTTTCACTGACATTTGGAAAATGAAAAACACGAGAAAAAAAACAGATCAGGTCGGTGTAAGAAAAGTACCTGTAGATGGCAAAATAGAGATGACAAAAATAATGCACTCTTATGAACTTAGTGCAGTTGCTGTTAGCACAGTATAATCCATTGTTTTTGTGCTTTTCTCATGCATTTTGTCAGTGTTAGTGTGGACAAATCTCCCATTTTTGAATCTAAGAGGATTTGTGTAAGAAATAAGGCCCTTATGTTGTTGCTGTTGTTTTTTTTAAAGAAATGTCAGTCCCACATTAATGCTTTATTTCAGTTATTAAAGCTGCTGTGTGTAGTTCTTATAAGAGTATAAACACTGAACATCGCTTTGCTTTCACACAGCAGCGTTAGATCCACCAATGGTGTGCGATGTGGGCGTGGCTGTTAGTTCAACCAATGGAAAACTGGGAGTGTGTTGTGTTTTGTTTTCATGTCCTTTTGGTTCCATTAATGATGCATAAATTACACATTGCAGCTTTTTTGTTTTAATTTTAGTTTTAAACTACATACGTAAAAATCGCATAAATTAAGAGTTTCATATAATGGCCTGTGAATTGAATCTAGTGTCATTACCATTTATGAATTGGTTATTTTCAGACTAAAATACCTAATCAACACTTTATGTGTTCTTATGTTGGATTGATCTGGCTTGTAATCACTAAAATTGACCTAGCTATCAGTTTCACTTGATATAGCATTTTACCCAAATTTACCGAAATTATGCAGTTTGATACATTTTAATTCGTTTAAAGAAAGCTGTATTGATAAAATATGAATTAATACTTTTTTTTTTCAGTTTGTCTGATCTGTATACATTAGTGAGTGTATACAGATATTTTAAGCTACCAAAATGCGTTAGAAAGACGCATTAATGCGATTTATGCAATTTTGTTTTCCATCTTATGTCCAAATTCTGCCTTCTCCTTTGTTAACTGCGCATGAAGCTTTAAGGAACCACAAATATGTGTTGTAATGGTGATTTGAGGGATTTTGTTACAGTAGCTTCATTAATATACAACCTCCAATCAAAATCCAGCTTGCGGCGTTACCGAAAGTGATGGATTCCGCAATTATAAGAACTGAAAAACATTCCTAAACGTTCATTGCCAGTCAAACCCTGGATGGCATCCAACATCAACACTTGTGAAGCACATGATCATGAATTAACTCTAAGCTTGCAGAAATCCCAATGGATTATTGTTATTTTTTTTGTCATTGAAGTGGCCACAGTACTTCCACAATTGTAAAGCTCCCTCTGTTCTGCTTGTTTTTATCTAATTTTTCTCTCATGTGTGGCCTGAAAAGGAAACATTAGGAGTTAATGCAGCATTGAACTTTTGTATGAATGTGCTAAGAGGCCAAATATGTCAATACGGCCATCTTCATGTGTTGTTTTAGAACCAAAAAAAGCAAAACAATAATGGTTACGCCCAAGAACACTCATCGATCAACTTTTTGTTGTTGTTGTTGTTTAATCTACAGCATAGTCTCTGTCAGGGGTGTGTATTACAGAGCGACATTACTACGAGCGTGTAAAGCGTAACGTATTCATACGTAGATACGAATCATCAGTGAACGTATTTGTGCAGAAACGTCACTCACCACACGAGTCTCCACAGTAAACCCGTTATGTAGCTGTGATGCACTGTAGCCGTTTGTGCAGCCATCGAAGACGTTAACAATTTTCTACTTGCACAGCAGCGAACATTCACAGTCAAATGTAAAAACTAAATATTTTTCTACGATGTTTCAAGACCTAAGAAAGCATCCGACCCCCGACCCCTGATTTTTGTCGATTGCTGTATGGTTTTCTCAGTAGTGTGTATCACATTAGTTGTTGTCAAAGCTATTGTGTGCTGCAGTATTTCCAGGTATACTTCTTTGTTTATTGTCCTTTTTTATTATAATTATTATAATTTTGCTTTGTTTATTGGGGATTTGAAGAAGTGTGATGTCTCATTATTTCAATCTGTTAACGTAGCATTATTTGTACCCTGTACCTTAGGCTAATATTATTAAGTATGCTATGAGAATGGATATTTTACTGGCTTTATAGAATGTTAAATGAATATAATAATGACAATAATGAGAATGATTTAACTCCTAAAAATTGAGTACTTGCTACTAAGCGCTTGTGTTACCATTACAAATGTTGTGTGCTTCTCTTAATAATTTTCGTTGTAGAAAAAAAAAACCTGAGTGAATTTTATTAGGCTTCAACAACTAATGATTCATGGAGGATTTTTAACAAACCTGGGGGTTATAGAAGAATAGTTATTTTAATCGTTCTATTTACTAACTGTAGGGTGTGAAGGGGCTCGCGTCGTGGTGAACTATGTTATAGCTTGTTATTCACTGTTACTTTTGATCATTTTTCGGTCTCCAAGGTGAATCGAGTTATTAAAGGAAATTTGTATGCTCACATATGCATATTGTATATGTGTAGAAATGTAATCACACTTTGTCTTGGATTTACATTAAACTGTTAAGTCACGGCATCAGTCTTGTATTTTCATGCTATCGTTGTGAGTTTCTTTCCTTCTTTTTTTTGCATTGCAAAAAAAAAAACTATGCATTTGCGCACTATAACCAGACATTTTAGAAACCACCAGAAACAATGCTGGTTAACCAAAACTCAAAACTTACATAATGTGAAGATTGGAGCTAGCTGTTACAGTAAGAGACTATATTTTAGTAATTATACGTTTTTAAGTTAAACATTCAAATGTGTATTTTCTCTAGCAGTGCTTTCATTCTATCATTTTGCAAGTAATTTCATTAGAATATTCATAAAATTTTCAGGAGATATTCTCTGGTATGTATGTTCGTGTGTAAAAACGAATAACTCAAGGTTTTTTTTTTTTTGTTTGTTTATTTTTTTTTTATTTTCAAAAACCATATTCTTTTATGTTACCATGTTCTTTTTTGTTGGTTATTATATATTTATATATATGTGTGTGTATATATATATATATATATTAAAAGTAATAATATATATATGATAATTCCACAAGTGTATGTTTAAATATATATATATATATATACAGTTGTGCTCAAAATAATAGCAGTGTTTTTTAAAACGTGAGTAAAGCTCAGAATTCTTATAATATTTTTATTTCCATTTATTGGGAACACTGAACATTATATTTTACTTCAAAACATGAAGAAAATCTATCAATATTTTTATTTACTTTACAGAAAATGACGGAAAAAATAGAAGTGTCTGTCTTTTTCAATACAAACTTTAATTTTTACTTCACAAAACTGAAAAAACTTTAAGATTTAGCTTTCCTGTGAATCACTAAACTAATATTTAGTTGAATAACCGCTGCTTCACATCTGTGCTCCATGTAGTCAATCGACTTCTGGCACCTGTAAACAGGTATTCCAGCAACGGGTGATCTGACAAGTCCTCTGTGTTTCTGAGTTTTGTTTCAGAAACAGCATTTTTGATGTCACCCCATAAGTTTTCTTTTGGGTTAAGGTAAGGGGATTGGGCTGGCCACTCCATTACTTTAATTTTGTTGGTCTGGAACCAGGATGCTGCTTGCTTACTGGTGTGTTTGGGGTCATTGTCTTGTTGAAACACTCATTTCAAGGGCATTTCCTCTTTAGCATAAGGCAGCATGACCTCTTCAAGTATTTTGTAATAAGCAAATTGATCCATGATCCCTGGTATGCAATAAATAGGCCCGACACCATAGTAAGAGAAACAGCTCCATATCATGATGCTTGCACCACCATGCATCACGGTAAAGTGAAAAAAAGTGGAAAAAAGTGGAAAAACACACTACATGCTGATCTTTGATGTAATGTCCTAAAAACAAGTAAAAATGAGGCTCATTAGTGTGTGTGGCCTCCACGTGCCTGTATGACCTCCTTACAACGCCTGGGCATGCTCCTGATGAGGTGACGGATGAAGGGATCTGGACTAAAGCATCCGCCAACTCCTGGACAGTCTGTGGTGCAACGTGGTGTGGATGGATGGAGCAAGACATGAAGATGTGCTCAATTGGATTCAGGTCTGGGTAACAGGCAGGTCAGTCCATAGCATCAATGCCTTCATCTAGCAGGAACTGCTGACACACTCCAGCCATGAGGTCTAGCATTGTCTTGCATTAGGAGGAACCCAAGGCCAACCGCACCGACATATGGTCTCACAAGGGGTCTGAGGATCTCATCTCTGCACCTAATGGCAGCCCATAGAGGACTGTGCGGCCCTCCAAAGAAATGCCACCCCACATCATTACTGACCCACTGCCAAACCAGTCATGCTGGAGGATGTTGCAGGCAGCAGACTGTTCTCCACTGCATTTCCAGACTCTGTCATGTCTGTCACATGTGCTCAGTGTGAACCTGCTTTCATCATCTGTGATCTATGTGCCAATCTTGGTGATCTCTGGCAAATCCCAAAGTCCTGCACAGTGTTGGGCTGTAAACACAACCCCCACCTGTGGACATTGGGCCCTCATGGAGTCTGTTTCTGAATGTTTGAGCAGACACATGCACATTTGTGGCCTGCTGGAGGTCATTTTGCAAGACTCTGGCAGTGCTCCTCCTGTTCCCTCTTTTCACAAACGCGGAGGTAGCGATTTGTTACCCTCCTACGGCCTCCTCCACATCTCCGAATGTACTGGCCTGTCTCCTGGTAGCGCCTCCATGCTCTTGGAGTTACATTGTGTTGTTTAAGTGTTCCCTTTATTTTTTTGAAAAGTGTATATATATATATATATATATCTCATAAAGTCATAAAGTCATGAATTTTTTGGGGCTTTATCTGTTACAAAGATTTAAATGTAATTCATGTTAATCTTGTTTGTGTGCAAAAAGTTGGGTTGCACTTTATTTTACAGTTTGTGCGCTTACATGCACTTACAGTGTACTTAACTAAGAGAGTACTTGATAATATAAGGTAATTACATAAATTAGGGTTAGGTTAAGGGTAGGTTCGGGGTTAGTACCTGGTCGTTAGTCAGTAATTGTAATTACTATCTACATAATATGTACATGCTGAACAGGACTGTAAAATAAAGTGCTACCAAAAGTGTCCCTCATAGCCACTAGAGTGTGCTGTGATATAACCAAACGCAAATACATTCGTGTATAGAATCGTTTAAAAATAAAAATCCCCTCCGTTTTAAAAATACAAAACATATTAAACCTTCCTAAACACTGTTTTGCCTGGTTTAGATTAACATTATGCAGCCAAACAAGACCTGGTAACAAAACGCGTTGCTGTGAAACCACAGACGCCGGCGGAGGTGTCAACCTAACCCGGATTACTGAAGGACGGCGCGGGGAGCCAATGACCGTAGAGCCCATGCAAGAGACTCCAAGTCCTGCTGTCAGGGGAGGATTTAGTGCAATCCCGAACACAGAGTGGTTGCATCTGAGAAAGTGAGTGATGCTCAGACAGGATCCAGACACTTAAGGAAAAAAACCCGATGTGTCGTGCAATAATGCAGAACAGAAGCTTTAATCCTGATCTGAAACTGGATATGGACGCTATTGACTTCTGTCTGTACTAACTGTCTGCTTTGAAGGTAAGTAGTTGCTTTTGTAGGCTGTGCATGTGCTAAAAGTCCTTCTTTTCTTCAATATAAACTGATATAAATCCAATGTAGACGCACGATTAAGTTTCTATACGTATATTTTGCAGCTACAAGTTAACTCGAGTTAAACGCATCATCGATCAATCAAGTAACGTAACAGACAGTGACTGATTGAAATCGTTTCTGTAAAAAAGGCTCCGTTGTGTGCCATACAGCAACACATCTGTAAGAGTATGTTCTCTTTGTTCCAATAGCTAGTCAAACTAGCTGTAATAATGGCGAGAAATTCTAAGATTACAAAGTATTTCTCTCATAACCATCACGAAACTAGATGAAATCCCTACTTGAAGCCTAATCCGCGTGCAACACGCGCGTTTACCGGGGCTTTAACGTACACGGGTGAGTTCACAAACATTTACGTTGATTCTAAGGCTTGCAGTATGTCAACGCGCAAGTTTTGTCTTTGGAAAGCAGCACATTATGCCAACAATGTTTAGATCTCGCTCAGTTCGTGTGTTAATGCACGGTAGAGATGTCCGAATCCTGAGCGAATCGCTCTTGTGAACTGAATCTTTTTATTGAATCTCTTGAACCGGCCTAAAATTATTCGTTCGCGAATCTGCTTGAATCGTTGCTGGCGGTTGTCGAGTGTGATATTAAACATTTAGAGTATTGATAAATGTGACATAAAGTTACTTAAGTAGTAGAATAGCAGAAATTATTCAAATAAAACGTGCTGGAAATAACTTTACGACTTGAATGTGATTGTATGTGTGACACAGACACATACACAGAACAGACTGGATCATGTCAGCAATAAACAAGGACTGTACAATTTACACACTTAACTTATATGGAAAAATGGCCGTTAATACCTACATATGATTTTACTATAACGTTTAAAGCGTTTAATATATTATAACTGAATGGTAAGGACCATAAGGATGGTCACGGGGTGACGTAACGTCGCCGTTCTTTGAGTCGGTTCTTTGAAGCGAATTATTCAAAAGAATCGATTCGTGGAAGTGAGTCGGACAAGTTAAGGAACAAAGGAGCCGTGAGGTCTGCGCTCGGCACAAGCACTTCTAGTGTCACTCAGTCAACATGGCAATTCGCTTTAGTGATTAAAATCTGAAAATGTGACCTATATAAGAGTGGTAACGTTATTGCTTTCATCTGCTGCAGTTCACGGCGACTATTTAAACGCGCGGATAATCTCTCCTCGGATCACCTTGGACGAAACATGAGTTTCACTAAATGGAGGGTCTAATGATGGAGGGACGTAGTCGGCTCACCGCGTGCGTACTGCTGATGTTCGTCTCCATGGTGATCGCTGATTCACCTGCTGGAGGTAAGTGATGTCATGGCCTGTTCATTTGGCATGAGTGATCAGTTTGCAGCCGGTAACTGGATGAGTTTATTGGCAAGATGACAGGAATTACGCCGTTTGCTGAAGACGTTTAAAACTGCTGTAACGCAATGCAAAGTTTTGAGGACGGTGTAAATGCATCTTTGTAAAACACACGTGTCGAATTCTTAAATGGTGACAAATAACTTTTAAAAATTGATGTGGTCTGCACAAATCATATTTATAGTTTATATTGATTGAAAACTTGATTGTTTCCAATCAAGATATAGGATATTGATTGGAAACACAGAAACAACACATGGATTTCGTCCATTTTAGGATTAGGTTAGTCTATTTTGCTGTCATAAGTCTAGTTGTATAGGTAGTTGCATTTATTGTTTGCATATGAATCATTGTTTTTCTTCTACTGTCAGTGACTTTATAAGAGCAAACCTTTGACCTATGTTTTATTTGTATTTATTTTTTTTTGCTGTGTACTAATTGCTAATAAATAAATCAAATTCAAGTTAATATTTAAGGCCTTAAGTTGATTTATTTTTTATTTTTTTAACAGTAAGAGACTCATCTTTCAGAATTTAAAGCTCTGGGGTGCATGATAAAACATTTCTTTTTAAACCAAGGTTGAAGGCATCTTTGAAACTCTCTCATTTCTTTGCCTAGTCTTTCCAGAGGTTTTTGGAAATTATTTTCAAAATGTCCAGTTTAGTTGAACAGCAGACCAGATACTCTACAGTTTGTCAGTGTGATGACGAAAGACTTTTAATTTTCTTGCGTGGGTGGAACTTATATTGGTTTTAGATTTACCCAAATCCATGTCACTGACTCAAGCTTGTTGTCTTAAAACCCAAGCAATCCCTTTACATTTTGAGACAACTGTACTGGATTAATATAATTTTAACAATTAGGGTAGATTACAAATTGAGCACACTAAACTGCTCCTGCCTGTATGTTGAGGAATTTTGGATCAAAGAGCTATATGAAGACAAAACAAGAACAAATAACTAGGCTACTGAAAAAATATGCAGCTAGATCCTTTTTGTTGGTTGAAAGCAGGGCTGTAGTACATGAGTTCGGACTCAAGACATTTTACTCGGACTTGTTGGTGTTTGCACTTCGACTTAGTCATTGGATTCGCCAAATGTTCTCTTTGGGCCAGCAATATGCTTTTTTTTTCTCCTTCAGAACAAAACCACACTCGCGTGTCGCGCCTAAAACATGTGTAAAGGATAAATGTATTTCCCGCACTAAAGATCCCTTGCTATTAAATTTATTTAAAAATGGCTATCCTTGTACAGCTACAATCAGCTCTTGCTCCATTTCAGTGTTGTTGCGGGAACAATGAATCTGATTGGTTGGTTCTTGTCACATGACCCCCGGTACACTTGCTGTTCTGAAAAGTTAGGTGTTTCTAATTTAATTATCTACCTGTATTTTATTAACATCTACACCTACACCAGCCCTAAACTCACCCGTTACAATAATAAAATACTAATTGTTGTACAGTTTGACGCTGCATTTATGTGCGCATGCCCAGTAGCGCCAAAACATATACATTCAATTTTTTTATTTTTTATTATGCATTTAATAAAATACAAATACAACAAATACAATTTCAAATACTAGGGGACATATAAACAATTTCATAGGAAAACATTAAAGAATGCACAAGATATAAAACACAAGCTTGTACAGCTTTTTGTTCCTTCGAGGGCAATATGTATTTAATATCACTTCATTTTTAAATTTTATAAAACATGCATTTTTTTTCCAGAAGAAATTAACACTTATGGATATTAAATTTGACCATAAAAATAAAACAATTAATAAAAAGAAAAAAATGTGGGCCCTCCTGGATCTAGTTTGGAGAACCCTGCTTTTTGATCATTAAAAATAATAATGCAAAATGATTTTCTTAGAATAGGAAATATGCTGTCTCTCGCATCACATACATTTTTAAAAGTTATGTATGTGGTCTTGAAGAGGATCTTTTTTTCTCTCTTATTTGGACTTGACTTAGACTCAACCCTCTTTGGACTCGGTCTTGACTCGGCTAGTCTGGTCTAGGACTCCACAAAGCTGGACTTGACAACAGCTCTGGTTGAAAAATATCTTTAGATGGAATTTGATTCATTAAACATGATAGTTTTGTCCCTAGTGTAAACTTAAGACTCATGGTGAAGTTTCTTTTTCATTTTTAAATAAATTGTGTTGATCATTCATTCAAGAAGGTTCTCGTAGATCAGTTTTCAGAGTAAAGTTGACTGCTGTGTGTTTCATCCTATTACTTGTCAGTTCATGCTGAAAATCAATATATTAGGAGCATATAATTGAATGAAGTGCACAGTGTTGACAGTCCATTTCAGCATATCGCAAGCTGTATAAAAGAAATGACGTGGAGTAGTGTTCATTTGTTTTAGTAATACACTCCTTTTGATTCTTAAAGGGATAGTTCAACATAAAATAAAAGTTCTGTCATAATTTATTCACCCTTGAGTCAATCCATACCCGCATGACTTTCTTTTGAGGAACACAAACAAAGATATTTTAATGAGCTTTGGAAACAAATCAGCTGGAACAATTGTCAAAATGCCTTATTTCAGGAACCAGTCATACAGTATTGGAACAGCAGGGGTGAGTGATTTTTGGATGAACTATCTCTTTAAGACAGAGCTATATCTCATATTCAGATCCATCAAAACATTTCATGGAAACCTGCTGGGTCAGTCTGTCGTGACAATTTATTCAGTCTCAATCTGTCACATTCAGAACCTGAAAGGATCTTGTCAGTTCTGTGGCTTCTCTGAAACTGAGACAGAATCCTCCTTCTTGTGATCTGAGAAAGCCTGACGTCAGAATCCCTTGAAGTCTGGGGAACGATGGAGAGCATGAGAACGGGGTTAAGTTGGGACAGCACTTCAGTTTAAAATATATAGGTAGAACCTCTGCCTAGTGGCTCGGGCCCCATTGTTTTTCAAAGGATTTTATTTTCCCCGCGACTATCCGGGGCCTTTTGGGGTCCGTAAACATGCTTAAAAACTCACAAAATTTACAGTCATTAGCTACGACAAACAGGAAGCCGGATATTTTGATTAGATTTTTGGTAAAATAGCTGTAACCCTCTATGTGACATCTTTTTTGGTAAGTTTTAGGGACAAACAATCCTAGATCCAGTTAATTTGTAGTGAACTGACAACATAATTTAATAAATTTAGGTTAATGATTGTGTTATTTACAACATAAAAGATCTAATAATACATAAGTGGTCTTATAAATTTGATACTGACCTATGACATCAATCTTACACAATCTCATGAATGAGAACAGTTAATTTTACATTTTTCAGATGTAATGCAGGCCACAAAATTTTAAATCAATAATATTGGAGACAAAGGCCTATATCATTAAAGGTTTTAAAGATGTACTCATTTGTTAACATTAGTAAATGCATTAACTAACATGAACTAAATATATTTTCATAGCATTTCTTAATTTTTGTTGATGTTAGTTGATCAAAACTAATGCCAACAGATAAAATAAAAAAGTTTGAAACGTTGTTCTAAGTTTAAAACAATTTTTTTAAACGTATACAATTTTACATTAATAAATGATTTTACGGATCATGATATTTAATGTTTGTGTGTCACAGTCTTGATGATTTGGATCAACCCTTTCATTGCTGAATTGACTAAAACCAGACCGTCAATGGGTTACTGTAAATGTATGTGTCTGCTGGGCACAATTTTCCCGATGCCACCTTGGTGGCAGTTGTACCGATGGCGAGGGTCCATCATCGCTGCTTGCAGTTATATATTTTTTTGTTTTCTTTTGCAGTCTTGGTTCAATGAGTCAATGCAAAAGTTAAAATTATGCATGTAACCAGTAATTGTATTTTTTTGTATCCGGTTTTGAGGGAAAGTTGTCATATATCAGGCACATTGATATGATGCAATATAATTACTACAGCTTATCGGCTCAAATGCTTCCATCATCTGCTAGCGCACAGCTGTTTTCTCTGACTCCGTGCATTTTAAAATTGCTCTTCAATTTTGTACTTCATCTTGGCACTCTGATTTAGGTCAGACACTTTTTTTCCCTACTGCGTAATGATGGGAGAGGCTAGTCATAATTAACATTAAAGATCTGTGAAGAGCTGACTGTGTGCATCTTGTGTTCTGAGGACGTGTCGCTGGTTTTGAGCAGAAGTGGGGGTGGGCGGAGTCTTCAAACTCTACCTAACAATTTAAAGAGTCATAAAGCGTATTGAGGACAGTGAGTTGTGTCTATGCAAGTTGTGATTTCTTTTAATTGTGGTTAAATTCCCTGCCCTCTCAATCTGATATGGAGACCGCTTTTCTTGGTGTAGTTTTGACAGCCTCGACTGTCGCTTTGTCTGACGTCTAAATAATTTGGATGTAAAGAATTTAACCTTGACAGCTGGGCGTTTAAGTACTGAATGAGTAGGCGGACATATATGAATCTATGGCGGTTTAAAACTTTAAGTCAGTTTTTGTGTATTAAAGTGTTCTAAATTCTGTCATCAAAAAATATCTTATTTTGTGTTCTGATGATGAATGAAGGATCCTTATGGGTCTGGAACACGAGGGTGAGTAATTAATGACTGTCCCTTTAAGCTTCCTTAGTCCTATGATTTCCACAATGTGGAAAACACTGACAGAATCATAACCCAGTCATAAAAATGGAACTTAAAGTACACAGAATTCAGCTGAGTGCCCATAGTTGTAGATTATTTTAATTGAATGAAACTATTAAAATAGAATTGAGAAAATGAAAATGGAAACCACAGGGAAAAATAAAAAACTGAATTTGTGAGGGGGGAAAATTATTTTTGTAGAACTTTAAGTATATAGTTGTTACATAATAATACGATTCATGATTTCAGTTAGGCTTGCTTTGCTAAAATTAAGGGATGGATGTTGGTTATAAATACAAAATTTTACATGATGTTTATTGGAAAATAATAGTTCAATATATTCACTGATGAAAACAGTTCTCATGCTCAGTGTTTTTTGCGAAAACAGTGATACTTAAAAAAACAGCATTTATTGCAAATATCAATATTTTGTTACATTATAAACTGAAAAATAAATAAACTTTTGAACGTTATAATACTGTAATTTAATTATGGCAGAGACACTGATTTGGTCACGTTATTTGCAATGCTTCAAACAACAAAACATGGCTGTTACCTTAGTAAAATCAACTCCTCCGATTGGTGGATGAAAGGAACTAACTGCTTTGAGATTGTGGTTCGTGCAGTTCTTCACGGAGACTTGTTTTTGTTTTGTTTGTTTACCAGTTTCGGAGCTCATGGCTGACCTTAAAGCTTTATGCATGAATAAAAATCTATTTCCGTATAGAGAAAGTGAATTAAAAAGTAAGCTCTAATTAAAAAGCTCTTTCACAGAACTCACACCGGATGGTAGAACCTCCTGAAGAAAACTGTTGAGTTTTTGGGAACTCCTGGCTAATTACAAGTGTTGCTCCTTTTACAAGTGAAACCTTATCTGTGAGGGATGACAATGTGTGCATTCATTATTCATCGCCTCTGGGACCGGGAACAGATCAATACACCGGACCCATCATAAGCCACAGGAGCTGGATGCTGAGGCCACTGGCTGCTGGACAAGCGAACAAAGTCCCATTGAGAAACCGGGACGGTTGGATACCAGTTTCTTTGATGGTGAACCCATGCATTGCAGAGGAGGAGTTTGTGTGTGTTTGAAGAATAATAGTTTAGTTTGGACCATAGAGAACGCTTGTAGACCATGGCTTGAAGGCCAATCAAGGTAAATTCTTGCATATAAAGTAAACATAAGAGCATCAAAATCAAATCAATGAAAAGATAATGACTGTGATGTTCAATATACACAAACATAGAGTAGGACCAATGAGATTTGAGACCCGGCAGCTAATGTAATCTTGTTGGGCATCGCTTCTAATTTTTGTAACTGGTAAAGACATAAACAGAATACCATTTTCACGGTAGGGTTTTGTGTTTGGTTTGCATCTTGTAAATACAATTTTTGACGATTAGTGTTTGTTGCCATACTTTTTTTCATGTTAATTAATTGTAATGAGAACAATTTGTCCTCATCGGAGTGAAAGTGTGCAGTGCTGTTTCTGCACCATTGTTCTAAGACATCTGTAAGTAATTTGGCCTTTTTTAGGGGTAAAACCCCTTAACAAGGTATTTTTCCACAGTTCATAGACCAGTTCTTCTCATTTTATGGCCTTTACTGACATCAACAAATCTAAAAAGTCCTGGTACTGCCCTGCTTCAACCAGCAAAATGTAAGAAGATATGATGATGCTTTTCTTCATTAGGATTTTCAATAATACATACCACACGTCCGCTAATCTATCTCTCTATCTATCATATATAATGAATACATATGCTGTAATTGTTTATAAATATTTCTGATTAGTAATATCAATGCTCTACTACTATTCAAACATACATACATATTATGGCGCTTTTCCACTGCGTGGTACGACTCGGCACGGCTCGGCTCGTTACGGCACGGTACGGCTCACTTCGGCTCGGTTTGCGCTTCCACTGCAGTTTAGTACCGCTTTAGA
>JAUCNO010000318.1:5250219-5270206 GCA_032353835.1 Enteromius viviparus | reverse complement strand
AGGGGCGGGGTCAGCGGAGCTTGTGAAGATTTAAAGGGGAAGTACACAGAACAGAGTGATTTCTAAAGAGCTGTTTTTGACGGGGTAAAATGAGTGGTCTTTGAGAAATTTCAAAGCAAACTATATTACAAACTTTCCATTGAGACCCTAAAGAATCATATAAGCTAGTGGAAAAGTGCCTTTGTATGACTCCTTTAAAGAAATAGTTCACCCAAAAATGAAAAATACTCCATAATCTTTTCATCCCCAAGCCATCCTAGGTATAAATGACTTTCTTCTTTCGGACGAACACAGAGTTGTTGTTTTTTTTTATCCTGGCTCTTGCAAGCTTGGTGCTTGTGGATGGTGGCCATGATTTTAAAGCTCCCTAAATCTTATATATAGTGATTATATAAGTGATTTTATGCCTCTTTTGGGTGCCACCATAATGTTGCAGAATGCAAGCTTGAAGAAGGCATATAGCTTAAGTCTGAGGTAATGAACTTAGCTAAAGGGGTTCAAAGCAACTGTTATGCAAACATTTGCATGCAAACTTAAGATTTAAAAAGAAAACTGAAAATTCAAGTGTGAAAAAAAATGTTGTATCCCAAGCTGTAGTTTTGTCAAATTAATGCAGAAATTGTAATCTAATATTATTTCTTTAAATTTTAGATGCATAAAATTGGAGTTCTGTAATTAGACAAAGCAAGACTCATTTAAAATGCTATCAACAACACAATGAGACAATCCTCTTTGATTGTCAAACATAGATGTGTTGTGTTTTGAAAACAGGGTCAACAATCGATTTTGATTGGCCTAGCACAGAAATGAGTGGTTGCGGCCTTAATGTTTTATTGAATGGCTCCTGAGGGAATAGGGATCTGAGAATAGAAATCTAAATGTCCGAGCACTCATCTGATGAGGTCAGAGGTCAGGCAGTAATCTGTGCTTCTTCTGTCCTGTTTGTTAGCTTTAGTCTTGCTCAGTGACCTGAGAAATGGTGGATCAGCAATTGACGTTTGGTTGAGATAGTTGAACACATTAGCATTCACCCGTGTGTCATTTAAACCACTTATAGCCACAGTAAGACTAATTAATGATTTGCGCATCCCTCTCAAAGAGACTCATACATCAAACTGTGGATATTGATGATTCCTGTGAGTTTTAGAGCTTTATCAATCATGCAGCTGAAATGCCAAAATAGTTTTGCACTAGGTTAGTGGTTTATTTTTAACATTACATCAATACTCTCGTTTGACTTTACTGAGTTGTCAGTGTGCCGTATGCTGTGTCCCAGTTTGCATACTAAATTGTAAGCAAGATGATAGTGTGTCCCAAATCTGGCTAATATCGAAATTGGTAAAGTCTTTTTTAAGCTTTATGTTAAATATTTTACTGTATGACTTTAAATTTGAGTAATAAGGAATTTAAAGGTACTATTAAATATACATTTAGTCAGTTAGCAGATTTTATCCAAAGCTACTTATAAATGTAGACTATAGAAGCAATCAAAATCAAGAAAAGAGCAATACTATGTAAGCAGTTAGCTTAACACAGTACACAAGGCCAAGTGTAATAAGTAAAAAGAAAACAAGTAGATAGAATAGAAAAATAATATGGAATGATGGTGTAAGAGGGTCTTTTTAAAATAAAACATGTAAAAAGAATAGCGAAGGCCAGTGTTAAAATGTTATTTTTATAGTAAATTAATATAAAACAAGTAGTTAGAATGGAATTTGAAAAGAAAGTGCTGGAATAAGAGGGTCAAATGAAGACCAACCTCTTTTCGTTGGCACTATATGTGCCATTCCCTTGCAGAGCACAAGCTTCTAGAGGACACATACTGTAAGTCTGAAGTACTGAATTTAGGGGTTCAGAGCAACTGTTCTGCAAATATTTGCATGCAAACTTGAGAGCATTTATTGTATATTCCAATCTAGTTTCACCAAATGAAAGCAAAAAATTTAAATCTATTTCCTTATCTATAGCTGTGTGTTCCATGGTGAATCCATGGTGTCATTTAGGCTTTAACTACTTTTATCTCACTGTAATTATTAAGGGATAACAACTGTTTCTCTTTATTCTGCTTCATACTCTTTCTATGTTATTTAGTTGATCATCTGTTTTACGCAGCCGCCTGCTTTATAGGGGCTTCAATAGGCAAAAAAAAGTGATCACGATTTTTTCCCATATTGAACGATCTCGGTTTTTAATCACAATTTTTTTATCAGAAGACCCCATTCCCCCCTCGTAGCTTTATTCACTCTGGTCACGCTTGCTTGTACCGGTGCAGGGTAGGCAGATGTTACTAGTTTACTGCCTATGGTCATGTCATGATCAATTAATGCAGACAGAACGGTTCCAGGAAAGCGGGTTGTGATTTGTTGTCGTGCACTTTACTGCAGCATGTTATGCACGTGATCGAGAAAGTATACTCACAGCTGATCACCGTGATCGAAATTAATTTGATTGTGATCACAAATCGAGCTTGTATAATCGCCCAGCCCTAGGCTTCAAACACTTGGGCACTTCAGTGAGTAATGCAGGCTATCAAAGAACAATTTTTTCTGAAGAAGCCCAATCACAAAGCATATTGACCCGATTAATGTCGCATAGGGTGTTGCTTCTTTTGTACAATGCTGTGTTGTGCTTTTATATTCAATACAAATTTCAGTCAGATAATTAAAACCAAAAAGCATTTCTCACTTCTTTTTTCCTCGTCTTTAAAGTGGTCAGTGGATTTGGCTGATGCTATGGAACTTTCTCTAATGCAGTTTCTTTTGATGACAGAGCCAGAGAGTTTTATATGAAGTTTTATATGTGTTCTTCCTGACATTCATGTCTTATTTTCTTTTTGGTGGGAGTCTATATATAGAATTGTTTGTTAGCAAGAAGTCTGTATGAAGTCCACGTGTCGGAGGAGATTTTTCAGAAGGCTAAGTGATTTCAGTTATTGCTGAGTCACAAATCCGTCTGGCTTATGCTTTGAATATGAGACGTTTTTGAAATATTACTGTTTCTATGAATCATATTCAAGTTATGAGCTTTATAATGGTGTCTACATGTGTAATCTCTTTTGAACCTCGAGGTGCATTGAATGTTATTTGTAGCAGATGACTGTCTGTTCCTGTATTATTATTTGAATATGAATGGCAGGTAGCATGAATGAAGCATTAAAAAGGTATAAAGGACCTTTTTATGCTAAAAGTGGAGTATCTTCGGTGTTTTGGTTTATTCAGCTTCTAGGTTTTGAAATCAGCCAGTCACAGTTCATTGCAATTTCTGCTTGAAAACAGAAAACCTTTTTTTATGTTTGGCTTGTAAATAATGAGCATATTGACACCTTGCACCTTGCTAATCCTCCTAATATGATACTATATTGATATCTGGGTCATGGTATAATATGTTATTTTGACTTTGAATGAGTTCCAGTGTGTTTCTCATAGCACTAAACCCCACAAATGTTAGACATTTTATGCTATATGACTCAATAAGGTGTGCGTGAGCTTAAAATATAATTTTTTGGTATGACGTTTGTAATCATGCATTGAAATATTTATCTTACAATACTGTAAAATGAGGAGGAATAATTTACCTAACCTCTGGGGAAAACTAGTCTCATCTGAACAGGGCATGAAACTGTTCTGCACACACGTGCTTCATTAAGAAGCTTCTAACCTTTGCCTTCCATCCTTCGTCTCAGAATGGGTCATTTCATTACGGTGCAGCTGCTTCTGAATACCAAGCCAAACACTGCCAGCTTTTATGCCCAACCTCTGCACCCACCATAAAAAAGCAATGCAAATGGAAAGTTTATAAAACGTGTCATGGAATATAAACCAGACAGGCTGATACTGCTTTCAGGAATCCTTCTTGAAAGTAGCTCGCTTAATTATTTAAATACTCTCCTGTTTCGTGGCCTTGGCACATTCCAAACCTACCGCACATGTGTGAGATTGTGACTTGGGTAATCACGACAATGCGACTTATGCAAGAGCAAAGCCTTGAAGCATCTGAGTGCGATGGCATGATGAAAGTCCTCAGAACTCAAACTGTTTGATGTAACTGTGTGAAATAACGTCCAGTGATCTCACTGTGCATTTGCGCTTCACTCTGTTTATTGGTGTAACCTGATTGACGTAATTTGTTGACATAATTCAGTCAAGAATCAATTCAAAATCAATATTTCTCCTAATTACTTAACCTTTAAACTATTTAATCTTGATTAAGTATTTAAAAGTGCATAATACTTGTGCTAGAAAGTGTTATGATGTTCTTCTGTAATGTAAATGTTCTGTAGCTAAGGCTTCTTTAAGCCTTACGCTGGAGTTGTTTCACTTTCCAGTAAATGATTTAATAAATTAGCACATTAATATAATCTAAAACTAATGTGTAGTTACAATATTTCAACTATTAGGTAGATATGTGCATTGATTTCCACAAGTTTTGTTACTACATTTTCAGTTTGCATTAGATAATTTCATTTATTTGATTTTATTGTCTTTGTGTCTCCCTTAGTCTGGCCTTTGGATGCTCCAAACCTGCCAAATGAATCTTCAGTAGAAGTGCTACATAATGCGCTCTCCACCTTGTCTGGAATTTCTCTTTCACCTAGTTCGGATCCATCTAAATCCACAGTCAATTACAATCACAATGTTAACACTGGATCGGTGTTCGCTTATTCCCTGAACTCTGCCACAAGCCCAGAGCCTATTGCCACACCTCCTTTACTTTCCTTAAGGTATGGAGAGGGAGTTGGACATACCCTCAAAGGTTCCTCCAGACAGCCTCGACAAATAAATTCTCTAGTGCCTACCTCCCATAATGTGCCCTTATCTTGGTCTGCAATCAACCAAGCTTCTCAAATATCACAGACTACAGGTTTATCTGTGCTGTCTAGCTTGCCTTCAGTTGGAGAAGATTCTCCTGACGAGCCTCCTGTGTCTTCCCCTCAAACGCAGTATGGGACGATGGGAGTCAATAACTCTGAGGATCCTTTTGGAGACAGATTGGAACCATCTAGCAGAATCCAATACCTTCAGTTACAAACCAGCCATGACCCCAACACCCAGCTTGGCTATCAGCATTTGGAGCCAAGTCATGTGGTTTTCGTACACCATCAATTGACATCAGTGTCTGTCGAGCCAACTATGGGCCCACCTGAAGATCTTTTTCCAACCAACACCATGGATGTGGAGTATGGCTCTGGAGATTACCTTGAAACAATGTCCTTCATGGGATCTGAAGGCAACGACTATTCAATGGCTAGCAATCTAGTGACTGATATGTATGATTTTGAGGACTCCAATTCAGAAACCTATGACACCACGTTCCCCTCAAGAATGGTGATGTCATTTTCCAGCAAACACTTGTATCCCTCGTCTATCAGTATTAGTAATTCTTTCTCAAGCAAACCTGTTGAAAGTTCCAGTTACAATAGTAATTCAACCACTGACTTGACCAAACACATAACAACCTTTCAGAGTTTTACTATCGCTGTGCTCTCTACCATGTCAAGACCTCCAGTTTTCACCAGTATTTTGCCATCAGACATTGGCCACACTATTTCAACCATCCAGCCAACCAGAGTCCATTCTTTACCCATTCTCCCGACAACTTCAGATGTCTTAAACCAGAACCAGTCTGTCAACAAAAGCACAGAGTTGGTATCTGACTGGCCAGGCGATGTTACAATCCAGCCCACCGATGTTCTTTTACCAGACATGAATAGTTTAGAGTACTACACCATCCAGATGACCAAGGACAATGGTAGCTTACCAGAGCCCGCTGCCAATCAGACGACCTCTAGTGTTATCTCTTTAATTCCGGTTGGCACCACACACATTGTGAGCACTAGAACCTACACCGTTGACCCAAGTTACATGCTAACAGCTTTATTTGATGAAGATCTACAGCCAGGTAACAGTTCCTGGACTGAGGAATCATCAACAGATATCTCTGGATTTGAACCTTTTAACACCACTATCTTGGATCCCTCTGAAGTTGAACCAAGTTTAACAGATACTACATTGCCATATTTGGAGCCGTCGTTTACACCAACAATAGACCCATCAACTTCATTGGAAGATAGAAACTCAACCACTGATTGGGCTACAACACCTTTTATACCTTACAACACTTCCTTACTGGTGACCAGCCCACCTCCAGTGACAAAGGAACCAGATGGTGTTTCTTTTGTTAATGACAGCCAATGGATTATCACCTCACTTCCAACAGAGACCCTCTTTCCTAGTAGTGTACTTCCCACTGTTTTAGTAACCAGCATTATCAGTGTTTCTGAAAACCCAACTAACTCAACTTTCAACATCACCTCCCCCCCTCCTGCAACGGTGATGGCTGATGAAGGATTCGTGTCTGAAACAACACCTGATACCATGGTTACTGATAGCGATGACACCACACTGATTGGTAGCCTCACAACCACGTCCTCCCCAGAATTACAAAATGACACTACGGTGGCACCTTTCACTATACCAAGCTCCAACGACACATCCGTTACAACCCAATACACAACCCTCCCAACAACCACTACCCGGAAATATCTCTGCAGCATCACTAAACCTGACACCTACTTGATCAGAGTTGGTAAGACATAACAAAAAATTCTTTGCTGTACACCCAAAAAGGTGTGTCCATTTTTGAGGATGTGGTCAATACTTAAAGCACTAAAGCACCTTAAGCAATAACTGGATTAGCAACCATGCAAGCATATATTTTAATTCAATATTTAATGTCCAAAAAAAACCATATTTGCTCTGTTGTAGGGTTTCCTCCTGGGTCCACTGCTGGATATGCCAAGGCCAAAGTCAGAGAGATTCTCAAAGCAGAATATAACCGCTCTGTGGAGCTGCAGGTACATAATAAATGGATTTGTTTTTCTCTATTTTGTTTAATATGTCTTTGCTGATTTAAATCAGTGGCGTCAATTGTTACAAGTGTGGCAGACAATACAACTACTATCACAAATACATTTTATTATAGATGCTGTTTTCATTGATTGCTGGAATATTTGTACTTTTAACTATGCTTTTGTTACTTCAAAGCAAAGTTTACTTGCAAAAATACAAAGCTACACATTTTTCAACGATGCAAAAACTTCAAGAAATAAAGCATTTTGACATAATTCAAAAAATGTTTTAATTAAAGGAACATTATGTAGGTTTTCATGCATATTTTAATGCATATGTTTTGGTATATAAAAATGCAAAAAAAATTGTCTTTGCTCGATGCAAAGAAAAATTTGAAAATGGAATATGGACGGAATATTGCACACACACAAAAGTAGTTTTTGCGATATTCCTATTTATTGCATAAACTGAATTTTTGCAACATTGTTGAAAACATATGGCATTTAGGTATCCGATATTTTTATTATGTGTATGTGTTTTGATATCTCAAGAATTACCTATTTAAGTTAACAATGGCTTCTATTCAGAAAGCTGTAGAGAAGAAACCGCAGAAGCTTAAAACATGTTTTGTAATCCAGTGTTGTGTCAGTGGAACATATAGATAAAATCATCCCTTCCTGTTTTATCTCTTGGGTCCCCATGAACAAACAACACCTAATTTAGCTCAATGGGAACCAACTTGTTCTTTGTAACTCCTTGCATCAAAAACAATTCTGTATAAGCCTTGACTTTAAAGGCCCAGTGAAAGGAATTTTAATATTTCTCAATTTGCCCTAAAATGATTTGAAATTACAAATATACATGTATGTTCTTTTGTGTGTTGTAGGTAGTGAAAGCTCCTCCAGACTTTGTGTTTCGTGCTGTGTCTGGTGCTGTGGTCTATACTGCCATATCAGTCATTAATGCCCTGAGAATCTCTGCTCGGTCCACCAGCTCCTTTATCAGTATTTCACCCATCAGTCCTGTACCAGGTCTGCAGTACCATGTTCATACAGGTAATTGCAGAGAAAGCTTTACACAGTTCTTCAGTATTCTCTCTGGTTTTTATTTGTTGTTGCTATATGACTATATGTATGTCTTTTGTCTGTCTGCAGTTCTTCAGTTTGTACCCATCCATGTAGATGTGCGAATGTGTACCTTCAGTGAGCAGACAGAGAAGGGTCTGATCACAGCTTTATCTGAAGTCCGCCAACGCTCACAAGAGTCCACAAACTTCACTGTGAATGTACGTTAACTGCTTTACCCAGCTTATGGCACTAAGAGCTCAGCTGAGTTTCAAACACCAATAACCAGACACTGAACTCCTTCAAATCCTCTTAATTACTGCTTATTTAGTTTAAACATGCACAACTGCTACATAATGTAAACGAGAGTTACACCATGTGAACAAGCAAGAACAAGCAAAGGAGCATGCTTTGTAATTCGGTTAAGTGATGTGAATTCAAGGCTTGATTCAGTGATTTAGGCCTTCAGTGCAGTGGAATGACATCATCTCCAGCTGTGTGGTCTGATTGGATAAGGAAAGCGCAGGACTGTTCAATTCAACCGTTGTCAAGGCAACAAAACTAATGGCTCTTCTTCGTTTCATTCAGTTACGTTCAGAATGTGTTTGCGCTTCTTTATTAAATTAATGAGTGTGAAGAGACTTGTGCTGAGAATCCTTGAGCTTTCATGGATAAAGTGTGTATGGTTTTATTATGTTTTAATTTATCATTTATAATTGTATTTTAGCAACTAAATAATTTCATTCTTTTTTATTAATTTTATTAATTGTTTATACTTTGCAAACACACATATAACTCAATTTTTGATCATTTTCAAAATAAAAAATAAGTTTTTAAATTACTGCGGTTCAACTGAAATTGATTGAAACACACAGAGTTATCTTAATTTGGGTTAAAAATAACAAAAATGACAGCTAACTAAAAACATGTTAACATAGTAAAAACATGATTTTCAAAATGTTCTCAAATAAACTAAACTTAAATACTTTTAAAAATATATTATAGTAGTTTACATTAGATGCTTGATTGATACTCAAATATATCTTGCAGAAACATATTTTATGTTACGATAATTTCTAAAATCACTTTCTGGATACTTCATCTCTAATCCTGATGTCTCATTGCTTGCTATATCTTAGAGACTGTATTGTTTTGTAGATTTTAAACATCACCATGAGTGCTGTGGAAATGGCGGCACAACAGCAGAAGGTTCCAGTGGAGATCACTTTTGCTGTGCGTGATATGCGGGGGTATGTGCCTGGGACAGAGGTGAGCGCCCAGCTTCGACAGCTCAGTGTGGTGGAATACAGCTACTATCTGGGCTACCCTGTACGGCAAATCGCAGAACGTGAGTCCACACACTGATTTCTGTATAACTACATAAATACACTTGCAAATCAACTGCAGTGTACAACAGTGTGAGGTGACCATACTGGGTTTTATAACAGTGTAGTTGACCAGACTTTGGGCACCCACTTAAAAAGTGTTTAGCCAAAGTGGTCCCTCTACTGGTATTCTAGCTTCAGTGAGGTTTTCTGTATGTTGTAATGAAAATGTAATAATATTAGTTCATATTTGATGTTTTTTCCTTCTCTGCATTATTAGCTTTCCACTACTTAGAGCTGAACACAACCCAACTGCTTCGTTCCTCGTGGGTTAGAACAGGTACTGATCTGCTGATGTTATTTTTAAAACACTGGCATTTCAAAGTACACTACCATTCAAAAGTTAGGGGGCAGTAGTTTATTTTTGGAGTTAAGAGTTAAGATTGCTGTCAAACTATTAATCACATTCAAAGTTTTTGTTGACATGATATATATTTGTGTGTGCTTTGTATATTTATTATGTATATATAAATACACACACATGCAGCATATAATTGAAACATTTTTTACATATATTAACATGTCTATATTTATATCCATGTAATTTATATTTATAAAAATATTTAACATTAACTTATTTTCTGAAACGTATACATGCATGTGCATGCATCTATATACACATAATAAATATGCACAGCACACACACGTTGAATTATAGCACACATTTTTTTCAGCAAGGATGCATTAAATTGATGTCATTTATCAGCATAGTAGAATCATTTCTGTGGAATAATGATGCTTCAAATTCAGCTTTGCATCACAGAAATGTATTTCATTTTAAAACATTAAAATAGAAAACAGTTTTCTTTGTAATACTGCTTCACAATATTACTGCTTTTACTGTATTTTTAATAAAATAAATGCAGCTTTGGTGAGCGTAAGAGACTGCTTTCCTAAACAAACCAGCCCCAACTGTTGAACAGTAGTGTAATGTTACTGTACTATCAAATATTCAGATGAATATCAAATGAGTCATTGCAATGCCTTAAAGTCATGTTTTACATATCATGTTCAGTGTTGCTGGGAGTGTTGGATCAGAGTGTGAGCGACAAGATCTTCAAAGCTACGATTGAGCGGAGACTGGCTCAGTTGCTTGGCGATGCACTGGGTATGAGTCGTCGCTTAAAAAGAGCAACTAGTGTGGGAAACAACAGCGTGCAGGTTTGTAAATCATCTGTGTTATGTGACCTTATATTTTCTCTTCTAGCTTTCCACGCATGAGCTCGTTGGATACATTTATAGAGCTCTTCCTGTGTGCATGTCTAATGCCTCTCTGGATTCTTAATCAGTCTCTGTCTTTGTGGCGCTTCCCCACACCTGCTCTCCCTCCGCACATCATCATCATTCAGGGACAAGGAGTATCCATGGCAACACCCTCCTATTCATCCCTGGCCTGCAGAGCCACTCAAAAACAACCATTTCACCCCTGTCGGAGCGTCATACTCCAGCTGCAATCTCAGATAAATTATTGAACACAGCTTGCAGACAGCTAGAGTGATTCTTAAACCATTAATTGCTTGTTCTGCCTGCGTAGAGCAGATTTTTGCGTTTCACAGTGACCCGATTGCTGACTGGCTGACTTTATGGTTTTTAAGCGACTTGTGTTGATAAAGTGATAGTGGTCTGTTAATGACCGCTAATTAACTGAAAATGAGTCCAGCTGTGTTAATGATGCCCAGTAATGTCAATTCTAATTTTAGAGAGGTGATGAATTCCGGAATATCTGTTAAAGTGAATGTAGGATGACGCCAGTCTGCTAAGCTGGAATGTACTGTTAAGATGACATTGGGCAGCCATCCTCTGTACTGTTTTTGATAATGCACCCTGAGGTAGCAGCACTTTCAAAATGAGCTTTTAACATCGCCGGCCAGTGAGGGTTCACTACTCGGGGCTCTTAATGTAGGTCGAGCTCAGGTGAGGTCCACACGTTGCCGTGCTCTTTTTCCACCCCAATAACTCTGGAGACTAGGACATTTATTAGAGCCTCAGTGTCTCTGAAAGCCTTTTTGGGTTTTTGTCAGGAAGACATTTAAATTTTAAAAAGCTAATTGTAGCCTCCTCAGAGGTCTGATTCATGTGTTTGCGTGTTAGGAACAATTATGTGGAATTAAAAGTTTAAAGGAATAATTTGCCCAGAAAGATAAATTCAAGTCTGTTTGACTTCCTCTCTTCTGTGGAACATAAAAGGAGATTTTCTGAAAAAAATCTACTCTTTTTAATTAAATGCAAGTAAAAGCGAACTGGGGCTGCTAAGCTCTAAAAGCATCATAAAGGTGGCTTATTCCAGTGTTGTTTTGATATTATTTATATACTTTTAAAGTATATTTTAATATTTTGAAATATTATATTTTTATATTTTTGGTTTTCATTAGTTTTAGTAATTAAATGCAATGTTTTACTTTTTTATTTTGTATCTTATTTAATATTCTGTTATTTCAGATTTTTGTGTAATGTTTTTTATCTAATATTAATATTTTATTTTAAGCAACAGACTAAAATGTAAGATATTTTGTCAATAGTTTTTTTTAGAACTATTTTTATTTAGCTTGTTTTTTTTATTTGCTACTTAAATATATTTAATTTTGAGTAATTGCAAATTTTTTTGTGTTCAGTTTTATTGAATATTAATATTTTATTTAAATTATAAATTCAATTTAAAAATAGAAAAGGAACAGACTAAAATTTAAGATGAAATTTACCGTGCTTTGTTCATTACTTGATTCACTTCAAAAAGGCATCTGAATAATTCTTTCATAAATTGGACTGGTCCTAATCCAACATCTAATTTTCTAAAATGAAATTATGTATCTCTATAAACACCTACACAGACTCTGAGTGTGTTTAGCAAAATATAGTTTTTTGTAAGACCAGGTCAGAATTTTCGAATGACATAGAAGTCTTTTGTGACTTGAGTGTTTTTAATTTTTCCTCCGTGTTATAAGTGAAGCTGCTTTTTAACAATATGTAAATTGCAAAAAATAAAGCAATGCAGTAAATTGAATTGCACACCAAACATTTTATTCCACATTTCCACAGATTGTACAGACCACTCGTCTTGTGGGCCCTGACAACCCTGTGGAGATTATCTACTTTGTGGAAGGAGCTAATGGACAGAGACTTCCCGCAGCAACCACAGCCAGCATGCTCAACAGCCTTGATGTGCAGCATGGAGCGATCATCATGGGATACCGCGTCCAGGGAATATTAGCACAGCGTGAGCATCAAGACTTTTAATTCTTTCAGTTGGAAAAGACCTGTGGGAGAGAACTATATATTATAAAATTGCAGTGAACCAAAACTATAGCAATAAAAAACAATGCTTAAAAAGCATTTAAATGATTTTGATTGATGATAACATAGCAGGCAGTGCTTTTTTGTTGTTGTTGTTTTTGTGATTCTTTATTTCTACTGCTCCAAACGTCAAAGAGGTTAGTTCAGATAGCATGACATCTCAAGAGAGCTCTTGCCTTTTTATGTAACATTTAAATGTGGCAGGCTTACAACTGCATCACCCACAGCACAAACATTAAATTCATTAGACTAAATTTAGTAGCTCCCTGTTATATAACGTCTTAGACCTTTGAATTTTTGCTCAAAATCGACAATTACAGTTTGCTACAATACAGGCCAACCCAAATTATGGTTGCTGTTGCTGTTAAGTTGATCCAACACCATGCAAAGTATGGAATTGAATATTTTTTATATTCAATGTATGCAAATAATCATTGTAAATGATGTTCGATATTGTAGATATTTATCTGTGCATGCTGTTTCTTTCATATTTAGAAGCATCATAGTAAAGCTAATATATTAGTACATTAATAATTAAATAATTTACTTTAAGAAGACTACGTTTTGTTGAAATAATACTTTTATTCAGTGAGTATGCATTATAGTAAAGACATATACATTGCCGCAAGATTAAAATGTATAATGGGTCTAAAAAAAAGCACAAATAATGTGGAAATAATTTAATATTTCACACAAAATTAGAATAGCATGTCTGTTTTTAACACCGATAATAATGTGACTCTGTAAACTGGAGCAGTGACTGCTAAAAATTCAGCTTTGCCATATTTGACATATTTAAAAAGAAACAGTTTTTTTAAGTTGTAATAATATCTCACAATATTTTCCTGTACTTTTGTACAAATAAATGCGGCTTTGATGATCATAAGTGACTACTTTCAAAGAAAGAACATAATTTTTTCGGTTATGTTTTTAAAACTGTCTTTAGTAACATATTTATACTTCTTTACCTCTGTGTATGTTCAGCTGTGGAGAAACAGGCCTCGCCTCCCTCAGACACAGAGAAGACCAACACGTGGATAATCGTAGGGGTGGTGGTGCCCGTGGTGGTGGTGGTCATTATAATAACTATCCTGTACTGGAAACTCTGCCGCACTGACAAACTGGAATTCCAGCCAGACACCATGAGCACCGTCCAACAAAGACAGAAGGTGAGAGACCGAAAATGCTGTGTAATGATTCAATGTATTCTGGGATCCTGAAGCACTGTTTCTCGTGAGATTTCCTTTTACTTTATAATGTAAGGTTCATCTGTAGGTCATGTCGTCGTTTTGTTTTGTTTTAGTCTTATGTCTGCTGATGTGTCAGTGATATTGCTAATCAGTAAGGGCTCCTGTGAGTCTGAGCTGCTTATCTCGTCTCTCAGAAAGTGTTTTAAATCACTCTGCAGCCGGATGCTAGCCAGCTCTGAAAGATCAAAATTGGATATTAGTTGGCTATCCACTACTCTACCTATTCACACTCTCAGTTATTCTTGGCATCGGACAGTCTCATTCATTTAGCAAATAAGTTCATTTAGACCGTTCATTTCAGTGATGCGATTCAGTCATTCGTTAAGTCATGAGTCAACCGTTCCCAGAAGTCACTGCGTCATTATTGTAGTAAAATAAATGTTTATCTGATCTAATGTTTATCTCTAACAAATGTTTCCAGTATTTGTATGGGTTGTGTCTAGGCTTAAGCTAAACTACATATTTTCAAAATTGACCAGTGAGTCAGTTTACTGTCAGTCTTAGGAAAGTGTATTAAGAGTTGAAGAAATGTGATGCAATGGCCCACATTTTTATACTTTTACATTTTATACTTGTCATATGATTTTATTAAATTATTCTATTTAAATTTTTAATTAAATGTATATATTGCAAATTCACCCAATTAAAATAAATGTATTAATTTAGTTATTTATTTTAAATTATTATTTTAATTACATATAAATTACTGTATAAACAGCATAAAGACAGTACATTTTTTAATATTTGTATAAAAATATAATGTATAATAATCTTTTTTTGTGACTGAAGGCCAGCATTACTCTGATGTCTCTGGAATTGTTTTTCCCCTAGTAGCTATTTAATCATTGAATAGCCATTCAACATTACAAAGCTAACTCATAAAACCATTAAACCAAACAATCTTCACATAAAACCATTACAGAAAACCATATAATCAACAATATAACCATATAATCAACATTACAGTATACTGTAATCGAGAGCTATCAATTTTAACATTTAGACTTCAAAAAAAGAACTTCTAATTTAAGTGAACTTAAAACAATCTTCAATAACCCATTATAATAAATGTCATATTTACTTTTGCACATCAGCAGAAATATACAGAAATTGGAATTATCAGACACATTCTAAATTAAATATAGATAAATAACTAGCGCTGGGCTGCTCCAAAAAATTTTAAAGACATGTTCTAAAATAAGGCTCATATAAAATATATTACATGCTTGCACAGTTTTAAGACAGCTTTAATCGTCTTTTTGGAAGCTTCATGACTTAAGTGACCACGATGTTGCATGCATGCTATTTCGCGCTTTGAAATGAAAGGATACAGTGTGCTCTGGTGCTGAAGTGAGGTGGAACGCGCGTCTGAAATGTCTTCAATTTAATGTGGTAGTAAAGACGTTCTGCGACTGAATAAATGCACTTCTTGTCAAGAGAAAAAGTGACAGAAGCAGCAATTGTGAGTGGGGTGACCAATCCTAGCCACGCCCCCGCATTAAATATTTTTGACGTATTAATCTGAAAAATGTAATCCCGTAACGTGCTAATTTTGACACCACTAATATACATAAATATGTTTTAATTCACCCGAAATAAAAAAAAACTTATTCACCCAAGTTGCTCCAAACCTGTATGAGTTACTTTCTTCTGTTGAACATAGAAGATATTTTAAAGAACGTGGGTAACCAAACACTTTCATAGTAAGAAAAAACACAGTGGAATTAAATGGCTGCTTGTTACCAGTATTATTCCAAATATCTTAATTTGTGTTCCACAGAAAAAAGGAAATTTATACAAATTTGTTGATGGTAAGTAAGTGATGTCAGAATTTTAATTTTTGGGCAGACTGTCCCTTAAGTTCATTTCATCCCATTGAATCATCTTTAAAGCACCATTTTAGCGTCACTCTACCCTGTCCTCACAATGAAATGAATTTGGACATCATTAGTCATTTTAAGTTTTGCTACCACTGTTGTCGCTGCTATAACCAGACTAATGAAGTCAAGTTGAGCTGGCTACAAGGTTTATTGCTCAGCAGGGAAATTCTTATCCAAGGCTAGTCTTCTCAGTCTGAACGTCTTTATTTAACTACACCAGTATGAGGAGCAATCAGTGCCCTTACTAGCACACTCACAATCCTCAAGAGCTACCCCCACTCTCATCTATTCTCAGCAAAAACCCTTCAACGAGGATCTTTGGTTTAATCAGTTTAAATTGCTAAATGGTCTGCTTCTCACTTTATTTCTTATGTTGTTAAATTAATATTTCATGGATTTAACACTGAGAAAGATGCTTAAAAATGCTTATTCTCCAAACTCTGTCTTCATTTACTCACCTTCAAGCCATGAGAGTGTTTTGTCATGTTTTGCACAAGAAAGTAAATCATGCAGATTTATGAATAATGACAAAAATAATTAATTTATTTATGGGCAGTGTTCACACTCTATCCAATGCATAGGTTTTTTTCCATGGTAAATATTTTGGAGTCAAATTCCATTAAGCTTAAATTTGTTAACATTAGTTATTAGTTAGGCATTGTGTATGTAAAAATGTTCATTGATCGTCTGTTGGCTGTTTAGGGATTGAAGTAGAAAAAATTAAAATAGATGTTGCAGTTGCCAAGTTATATTTTTGTCACTTTGGATAGAAGCATCTCCTAAATGAATCACTGTAAATATAAATGAACAGATTGTGTTCTGTCACACCGAGTTGTTCTATGCAACTTCCATGACATATCGACATCTCTTTTGACATTTCTCTTTTGACTTCCATGACATATTGACATCTCTTTTGACATTTGTGCTCTTGGAAACACATTGGAGCCAATTTAGAGCTTTTCTCCCACTTTTTCTCTATCCCTCATTCTTTATCTAACACACATCCAATCACATCTTAACACTCTCCCTCTCCCATGCTTGTGTAGTCCACCTCCTCATTACAGAAATCCATACCAGTAATCCAGAGGTCAATGACTCCTGTCAAGAGCAAAGAGCTTTTAGATAGTAGTGATGATGAGGAAGAAGAGGAGGAGGAAGAAGAAGAAGAAGATGATGATGAAGAAGAAGAGGAGGAGGAGGAAGAAGAAGAAGAGGAAGAGAGGAAAGAGAAGAAGGTAGAGGCTGATAGAGGAGATGTAGTGTTTTATATACAGTAGAATAGTCTCCAGTTAGTCCCCACACAGAAAGTACAAGATTCCTCTTCCTCTTTGACCTTCAAAGAAGTGCTGTCCCATTTCCAGTCACTGTCAACATCATTTGCACCATTTGGTAGTTCTCTGTGGACCCTGTTGTAGAAGAATGTAGTCCGAGTTGCAAACAAGTGACTCTTGAGCTGGTTCTTTTAAATGAATTGATTCAGAAAGACTCACAAATGGGTCAGAGACCGATTCATCTGTCTGAAATGATTTGCTCACTCACTGAATCAGCATAGGATTTTATTACTTAATCGCAAGTCATCATCCTACCGAAAATGAACAAGAATTGTATTGTGTTATGTTGTACAAATATAGGAGATGCTAGATTATGCAGTGCTGTTCAAAAGTTTGGGGTTGATAAAGTTTTTTAATGTTTTAGAAAAAGTGTCTCATGCTCACCAAAGCTGCAGTTATTTGTTACAGTAAAAATACAGTAATATTGTAAAAAAAAAAAAGTAATTTTTCAGTTAATAAGAACTCCAGTCTTTAATGTCACATGATCCATCAAAAATCACTCTAATATGCTGATTTGGTGCTCAGGAAACATTTCTTATTTTATATTAATGTTGAAAACATCAATGTTGCTTAATTTATGTATTTATTTTTGGAACTGTGCTCTTTGATGCACAGGAGGTTAAGAATAGCATGTAATTTACATAGAATTGTAATTGGAACATTTGAAAAAAACAAAAAAAAACATACCCACTCCAAACATTTGAACAGTGATTAATTATCAATTGTTTGCATCCTTAAGTATGAAAAATCATTGTCTTCCTTATGATTCCCACCCCTAAATGTGTTAGTTGTACCACCAAAAACAGTGTTGTGTGAATATAGTTGATGTTAGCATGTCAGTCAGTTGTTGGAACCCAATCAACTTTGTATAATCACCCTCATCCAAATCAGAAACCTGTCAGAAGCTTAAAGAAAAAAGAAAGTATTGAGGAAGAAGAAGAGGAGGAGGAGGAGGAAGAAAAAAAGGCCAAAGAAAAACCCAAGAAAGCTATAAAGAAGCCCTTGTCATATAGTATGAGGAGACCAGAGGTATCTGTACAGTACGGTATTGACAGGAGTGCTGTGACGTAGTGATGTGTTTTCTAGAATGCAGCAGTATGTCCTGGATACAGTATTTCTTTTGCTGATAATCTTGCTTTATGAAAATGATTACCAGCAATTGGGACAAAAAACATCTCAACAACAGATCCATGTATTTGAATGTGTCAATCAATAATAACCTCTGTCTCTGGCCATTTGCCCCAAGCCTGTACAGCTTTAACTGTATTGTGGCCTAGATTTTGTTACAGCAGCAATAGAGGCAAGCAGAAACAAGATAAGAGCTTTCTTTATCACAAACAGAATTTGTCTAAAAAAGCTTTATTTGCATTTGAAAGGGAATGTGATGGGAAACAGAGAAATAGACGTATTCCCAGAAGATGAGCATATTTCAGTGAATCTGTCTCTATTGTGCGGCTACACACATACAGCATGACACAAAAGAACCCAGCTTATGCATTTTTCATACATTTCTGTGTGTTCTGGCAATATATGAAACATAGAATTAAATCTGATCCACTGTGACCCTCTGCAGTTTGTTTGATCTGGAAAATTATAAAACAAACAATGATGATTCATCAGCATTGAAGAAACCGTTTACCCAAAACTGAAAACCCTGTCATCATTTACTGACCCGCACGTCTAGGTTTTTTTCATTAACTTTTTCCATATAATGAACATGGATAGTGGCTTTTGATAACTCCTAAGTTTTATAATAGTGGCTCATCTGACTCACAAGCAAGCCTATTGATGTCTTTATTAATTTTCCCCAGCATTGGGATTTTGACTAGATAATTGAGTCAGAGTCAGATTTTAATCTGAGATAAACTGAATCAACCAATTCATTGGAAAGATTACTTCTCTCATGAATGCTCCAAGGAGAGAAATGTCAGGATGTTATTTTGACTTGATTTTCAGTCTGGGTTCAAACAAGTAGGAATATAGTTCTTATATATAATATAAACCTCTATCAGTTTAGATCTAGTCCTCATTTATTTTTATTACATTGAAATAAGTGGCTAGAATATTCTTAAAGTGCCCCTATCATGGGTAATAAAAGATTCATATTTTGGTTTTGAACACTTTTAAAAACACTTTCATTTCCGTATAATATGCATTTATTTTTACCTTATTTGCTCAACGACTCCCAAACAATTAATTTAACGATTTGTTTTTCCGAACCCCTCCCCTGCGTGATCTGCTGTGATTGGTCTCATTTTCATATCATCATGTAATAAAGCAGATAAAGCAGAGTTTGTGCACAGTGCTACCGGGGAAACCTCTAAATATATGGCTCCAAAAGCAACACCTAGTGGCAAAGAATGAATTTGCTTTTTCATTCAGACCAATGCAAATAGACCAACAAGTGGGCGGAAAATATGTTAATGTTTCATGCTGACATCAACATGAAGTTTTTATGTTACGTTTTAATGATTCAGAGTCAACTTTTTCTTTTGAGAGACAATACATTTATACACAGTGCACTTTTAGATTTAAAACCTCATGATGTTTTCGTTCACTTAGAGCTGTGTTAGACACTGCATGAAAGGTAATTTTCAAAAATCCATAAGAGGGGCACTTTAAAAAGTTTATTTACATAAAGGTGGGTAAACAATGTTTTATTTTGAATCATTTTCATTTTGGGTGAACTGTACCTTTAAATCTCATTTTTTAAGACTTCAGTGTTTTTTTAGTGGCTGCTGGTCTTTGAAAAAGCTGGTGTGAATTAGCTTTTCTGCTGTTGTGTTTGTTCGGTTCATTTAATCCTTTAGAGTGCTGCAGACAGACAGGCTATTACAGACCGTCTAGCTCAGGGTTCTTCAAATCTTACCCTGGAGGTCCGATGCACTGCAGACTTTAGCTCCAACCCTGATAAAACTCACCTACCTGTGTTTTCTAA
>JAUCNO010000318.1:5232687-5250119 GCA_032353835.1 Enteromius viviparus | reverse complement strand
AGTGCCCGCGATAACAATATCGTGCATATTCATTACCGCGATTTATCGCATTATTGAATACCGGCACAAGCCTACACTGGAGTGGTAAAGTGTTCCTTATGAAAAGGTACCATCCCAGTGACAGCTTTTGTATGTTTATTTCTGAGAGTGTATAATCAATCAGTCCTAAAAAAAAAAAAAAAAAAAAACCTGTGCTAATCTAAAGTTTGCAAAAATATTACATCTACAGTAAGATTATGTAGGTAGGTTAGGTAAATGATTTTTAGTACAGCAAAGGTTAAAATTGTACTTTTGTTAGCTATGCAGTTTTTTAATGTATCATCCCTATGTGTCGCATACTGTATACAGTATGTTGCATACTCTTTTTGCTCTTTTCTGCAGGATCCAAATTGAGAGTCATAAAATAATTCATCAAAACTGGTATTGGTCATGTCTGTGGTTTGGACATGAAACGTAAACCTGATTCTCATATTCTTCAAAATCCTATTTCTGGTTCACCTAACAACATTTTTAACTGAGAAATATTGGCAGGTGTAAAAAGTTTCTGTTGAAAACATGTGCATGTACTAGTATTGCAATATTTATGAAGTAGAAAGTATAGCAAATCGCAAGATGAGATTTTATGTAATTTAATCACGTTGCAACGTCTCAACCAATAATTTGGGATGTTTTTTGGTGCATTTAGACCATTTGATCATGTTTTGCATGTGTGTGTGCAGGCGCACGTGTATTAATACCAAAATGAAGCCTTGCATGAAAGCTAATTCATCCTCACTCTCATTACCTCAGCATGGAGGCTCTTTCACAAGTAATGAATTTTAATTTTCCCGTGCCCAGCAAAGGTTGACAGACATACCAATCACATAGCATTCAAAATGATATTACCTCTCGCATTAGTTCGCATTTAATCTTCTGCCAGCTTAAAGCCACAGACTCTCTGTGAAAAGAGAATTGATCAGATAAGCATGCTTTTCATTCCAAAGGCACTAATCATAAGTGCGCACGGGGAAAAAAAAATAAATAAAAAAAAATAACAGCTGGTCGGCCGACTTGTTTTTTAGTGGTTGTCTTTTGATCTAGGAGAAAGATGTGCTTGATATACCTTGATGGACTTGCTGTGACCCTATATATTCTACATTAGTATTAAAGCTTTAATATTAATTTGGAGACAATGCCATTGGTTTCTTTTGTCATAAATATTGCAGTTAAATTAAAATCTTTAACACTTCCCAAGAGGAGTATCTTTTTAATGATGATAAAAAAATCTTTTTAAGAATGAGTTTCTCTTGATCCTCTCTTGGTCTCTTGGTCTCCTTTAAAGTACAAATTAAAAATGTTATCATCAAATTCTTTCACAACCAAATGATGTGTTTTAATTTTCTTAACCTTTTTGTAACGTGTAACATAAAAACCCATTATATTTTTGATTTAATTGTATATAATGTAACATCATATTTATACTGTAAGTGTCTATTGTTTTAATGTCTCCTAAGAGACAGAGTTGAATTATTTTTGAAAGTTTTTGAAGACATGCTTTGAAAGTTGTTTTGGCAAAGCCTACAGTAGTGTGAAAACTTCCGAGAAGTTCGAAAACTTTTACAAAGCCTTGAAGTTTGAAGGTTATGTAGCATTAAGCATTTATACTGTAGGGAGTCTTTTTGAGATTCAAGAGACGAGTCATCTGTATTTTTGGTACATTTTTACTGCAGAGAAAGCCAGTCAATTATAAAAATGTTTGCTAGTACTGTAGTTCTTTTTGTCAACCTGTAGCTCAGAATAAGTTATTTTGAGTTTCACCGGTTAAAAAAGATGATGTATAGTACATGAGACCAAGCTGAAGGACTTTGCCTACTTTGGTGGACATGAGGTTGAATTTTCCAGTGGTTTTCAACCAAGATTTCCAAGAGGAGGATTGTGCCAAAAGGATTTAAAAGCTTTCAAATTAGTTTTATTTATTTTAATATTGTCTTGAAGTCTCGGGTCTTTCAACCTGATCTCACGGCAATTCGTACAAATCTGTACGAATGACCTAAACATAACCCCGCCCCTAAACCTACCCATCACATGGTTTTAGACCAATCGTACAAAATCATATGAATGCGGTCTTACGCATTAGTACGGATTGGCACAAATTTGGCACCTCGTACGAATATGTACGAATTGCTCATGAGACTGTGTTGGGTCTTTGGGTCAAAAATAAAGTGGTATACCAGGGTAAAGTAACATTTTGTCTTGGGTTGATGATAAAAAAAAGCTAAAAATGTACTTTAAGAAAAGAAGAAAAGATTTAAAGAAATTTAGCTTTATATTACTTGTTCACCAATGGATCCTCTGCAGTAAATGGGCGCCATCAGATTGAGAGTCCAAACAGCAGACAAAAACATCACAATAATTTATTTACATGACTCCAGTCCATCAATTAACATCTTGTGAGTGTTTGCAAGAAACAGACATATCATAAGTCTGCATTAACTGAAAGTTTGCCACTGGTTTTACTTCCGTATTGATAAAAAAAAGGTAAAGTAAATAATTTGGTCGTTGATGAGCAAGGTTAAATAAATGTATTCATATTATAAGATAATGAAAGAATTTTTGACCTTAGATGCATGTCAACCTGTTGTTGGGGACTCCCAAAACCAAAATATGAACTTTTCATTACCCATAATAGGGCCACTTAACTATTTAGAATTTTATAAAACTGATGCAATTTATTTATAAAAAAAAAAGAACTGTTACTTCTGGTCAATATATGGATTGTCCTGAGGGTGAGTAAATGTTCATTTTTAGGTGCACTATTCCTTTAACCAAAGTATAGTTTTGTATAGTTTACTTTGTCAATCCAACATAACAAGACAGGACTGAGGTGTCTCATGAGCTATGAAAATGCAACCTCTGAGCCGTAGAGTTTTCCTCTGGGTTACTGAGAATCACAAAGCAGCTGCCACAGAGAGATTCGCCCTGAGCTGTCGTTGAATCCTGTTGTGCAACATTTCTACAAATGCTTACTGCTGGCTTTAATGCTGAAGACTAAGGCAGACACATTAGTCCAGATAGAGGGTGTTATCGCTGTGTAATGAATTGAGATTGTTGTTCCTTTGGCTGCTATGTGGTTATTTGTTAGCTTTTTTGATGGTGCCCAAAGCATACAATGTATTCTACAGTGGCTTGCTTGGCTGCTTTCTGGTCATTCATCAACGAGTGATTTCCATTATGTGGTGCACTCAGCTGAAACAGAAAAAAGCATTTCTGGATGTGTGGTTCATTCATTCATTCATTCATTGCTGCTTCCTGCTAAACCTACAGTAAGCACAAGTGTTTATGAGATATGTCAGCACTTTAATTCCCCACTGAGAGATTTGAGTCTTTAAGTTGATTTAATAAGAACAGTGTTTGAAAGCAAAAAGAAAAAATAAAACTAAATCAAAGCTGTTTCTACAAGCAGTCAATCTAGTCTGTTAGAACAGCTAACAAAAAGTAGCTAACTATATTAAAGCAGTATATATTTGGCACAAAAACGATGTTAAAATAAGTTATGGTGTTTTTTTTTTTTACTAATTAGATAATTGCCAGTAAATGCAGCTCCTAAAAAAAGAAATACACTTTAACCAACCTGGGGTTCGTTTCCCGAACTGCGATGCAACTCTGATCAACCACCATTGTACGATGCATTGTTTTGGAAACTAGCTACACTTGACTGTTTCCCAAACACGATCGCATTTCCGTCATTTGAACCACATTAGTTCAACAACATTGGGCAACTGTTAATTAAGTTTAGTGTTAATGAATTTTATTGGATTTCCAGGGGACGCGTTTATTTTCGGCTGGCCGGGAAACAAGCGTTTATCAAGTTCAGTTAAACATTGGATTCTCAAAAGTATGCTAGGTTCACGGCACAGACTCTTTAGGAGATGTCCAGGAGTTTTGTTTGTGGCACTTAGTGGAGACCAAAAGAGATATTTTAGCCTGTTTGCCGGCGGGATTTAGGAAGACTATTATTTTCCAAGCCTGGCCGACCCTTTGTCAGCATTTAAAAGGAATCCCAGCAGATCCAATTCTACTAGTTGTGTGTCCCCTCCTATCTACTATGGAAGATCAAGTGAAGTACCTAATTGAGAATGGGATATCAGCCGCGTTTGCAGGCAAACATGAAACAACAGACGCTGACATCGCAGCTGGTGGATTCAGTATTGTATTCGGTTCTCCAGAGTTGCTTGTGGGTGTTAAAAAGTGGAGAGATGTGCTTCAAACAGATGCGTACCGCGAGCGTCTCATCGGGATTTTCTATGCTGACTGACTTATGGGCGGGCCTTGGCCAAAGAAAACTGCTATGAATTCCAAACCGTCAGCTGTCAGTCTGAAGGTCTGGCTGCGCGAGACTTTTATACCAGAGAATCTTATTTCTCATCATCTTGGAGTTCTTCAGGAGTTTTTTAGCAAACTCCATGTGGGCCTTCATGTGTCTTGCACTGAGGAGAGGCTTCTGTCGGGCCACTCTGCCATAAAGCCACGACTGGTGGAGGACTGCAGTGATGGTTGACTTTCTACAAATTTCTCCCATCGCCCAACTGCATCTCCGAAGCTCAGCCACAAGGGTACTCATCGTCAAAAACGTCTTCCATTTAAGGATTATGGAGGCCACTGTGCTCTTAGGAATGTTTTTTAGCCAAGGCCAGATCTGTGCCTTGCCACAATTTTGTCTCTGGGCTCTTCAGGCAGTTCCTTTGATCTCATGATTCACATTTGCTATGACATGCATTGTGAGCTGTAAGGTCTTATATAGACAGGTGTGTGGCTTTGTTAATCAAGTCCAATCAGTATAATCAAACACAGCTGGACTCAAATGTAGGTGTAGAACCATCTCAAGGATGATCAGAAGAAATGGACAGTTAAATATAGTGTAACAGCAAAGGGTCTGAATACTTAGGACCATGTGATATTTCAGTTTTTCTTTTTTAATAAATCTGCAAAAATGTCAACAATTCTGTGTTTTTCAGTCAATATCAGGTGCTGTGTGTACAATAATGAGGGGAATTTTTTTTTTTAGCAAATTGCTGCAATATAACAAAGAGTATAAAATTTAGGGTTGTCTGAATACTTTCTGTACCCACTGTATCTAAAGCATTTTTTTTATTTTTGGTTGATTTAATTTGTTTTGATTTAATAGAAGTGCTATTGTTGCTAGTGTAAGAGTTTTTGGTTTTTAATAAGAAATAAGAAACCAAGTGCATGTAATGCATAAAATGCATATGTTCTCAATGTTAATTTCATTTATTTTACCAATGCAATTTTAAAACAATTTTATCAGTTAATATTAAGTTAATGCACTTATGTGAACATTGAAAATGTTATTTTTATTCACTTATGCATTAACAAACATTAATTAATTGTTCAAGATAAAGTATTGCTCGTTATTATTTCTAAAAGGGGCCTTTTGTTAAAAATTGGACCTGTTTATAAACCACAATCTAGTATTAAAAAAAATCCACCTGCAATAACAAAGTGGTTCCATTTTGCATTGTGCTGCAGTAACCTCATATTAAATATAACTTGTTAATTTATTTAAAGGCAGGAATGTAGCTAAGAGTGAGTGGACTGCTGATCAATAGAAAGCTTTTTAAAAGGATTACATCTCACACTCTAATCAATAGAAGGGTCTTAGGGGTGAAATTACCACAGATCTCATGTCTTGCAAACATTACAAGTACCTGAATCCTTGTTACAAATAGACAGAGGTTATTTAATTATTTTATATTCCTTGTTGCTTAAATGGAATAATCCATATTTCTGGACTAGGTGTAAAATAAATATAGAGAAAAGAAAAGCAAAAAAATAAAAAGAATACAAAAATTCTCATTTTTGTGTCTGTGCATGAGTAACACATACCAACTAGTCTAAGCTAAAATAGCCAGTCAGAGATTAATAAATTGCTAGTAATTAAAATGGTTAGTAAGTCAAACAGCTGTAGACTAAAAGAGTAGCGAATAGGTAATGGACTCATGACCATGTCATGAACCTTTGTGTGGTCGCATTAGATCTGAAAGTGCTCTTTAGACATGACAGGATTAGGTCATCGTCCTCTTGCATTTACCCTGGAGACACATGCCTCATCAAAACTGGATGAAGGGTAAATATTGTTGTCTGTCAAGATGAGGATGTCAGGGTTCGGAGGAGTCTGCTCATGTTTGTCATGAATTAGATCCAAGGACAATATAAAGTCAAAAGGAGCGTAAATGTAGGAATTGATGTATATTAATTACATTTATTGTTTTTCCACATTGTCTTGAAATGTAATAACATGTCTTTATGTAATCAAAAGCACATTTTGTTGACAGATTGGACGGAATAAGTGAACAAGCATAATGTTTTCATAGCATCCTTTAGAATAGAAAGATTTAGTGTTTTATCTTTTGCTTAGGATTTCTCCATCAGAGGGAGACTCCATAGGCAGTGATCCACCCAGTGACAGAGGGTCACCTGAGGAGGGCACGAGACCCTCTGGTCTGCCCACAGATCCAAAACAGCCACGGAAAGTAGCTGCTAATGGAGTGAATGGTTAGTTTGCACACATTTTCACGTTTTTTTCTTATGATACTGAATTGCTGAGAGATTGATTGTGGTTCCACGTGTTTGACCCAGTCAAATATATATGCATATGATTAATCCTGACATAACATAATTTTGTTATTTTTAAATAAAACAGTATTTTACTATAAAATATTTTTTGTTGATTGAGATAAAGGTGAAATAAAATAAAATTTAAATATTAAATGAAAGTGTTGCCTTGGCAACCAGTTAAAATAAGCTACTAAAATATGTACTAGCATGAAAAATAATAGATAATTTGTAACAATTAAAACAGCAAAAGCAAACAAATGACTAAAAATATTAAGTACTAAACTAAAGGTTAATTCAAAATATGAATAAATACTGTTAGAATATGAAAATTATACTGAAATAACAGTGCAATAAAATAACATTTATGTTGAATTACTAAAATGCTTTTCTTAATTCGTTCCTTAATTTCTTTTTACTTAACAAAACGTATTTGGACAGTTTACGTGTGGGGGCCAGCCAATGAAATTTAGACTAATGGTTAAGGCACATCCCTTTTTTTTTTTTTTTTTTTTTTGTTTGTTGACTGCCAAGAACGGCAGACGATTCCTTGGTTTTATTAAGTGGCAGACCTAGTTCCACATACAGTAATAGCCAGCGGATGAAGAACGTGTGATGTAAGATGTACAGAGAGGAGAAAGTAATAAAACCTGTGTCTTTCAGCTGAAGATTTGTGGCTCTTCCTCTTGATTTCCTCTCTAGTCAGCCCAGCCTCATTCATCCTGCCTCCTTTGTGAAGAATGACTAACACTCGTCTTTACTCTTGGCTGCTTGGGGTTTTTTTCCACTCTCTCGCTCTCTTTGCCTTTATGTCTCTCTCTGTGTGTTCCTCTCTTGTCAAACACTGCCTGTGGCGATGACCCTCTATCAACACTCATTTCTGCTTTACCAGACTAAATAGGCTACAGTCTGACTAGCCAAGAAATGACACGGAATTCAGTCGTAGCACCTCTCTCTATTTCTCTGTTCTCTTGTAACACCCTTCTCTTAGGAAAATCCTTTTCATCCTCCTCTTCTCATGATTACGTTCCATTGTTTTCCAAGATAAAATGCTGTCTTACCCAGCATTCCACTCAAATATGCTTTTACGTACAACTTTGCTATATTCCATCTCATTTAAATCACATCAACCATCATTTAACTTTTCTCTCTCTTTTACACTCCCTCCATCCGCTCCTCCACGTGTTACCGGCTCACAGGGAAAAATAGAATTGGTAAGAGTGGTGCTGATTTGTACAGTAGCATTAGATTTATAGTTATTCTTATTGTTGTATTTTTCTCAAACGTCATCTTGCTTCTTTTTTTAAGCGATGTATCATCCTCCAGCTCTTCCACGTTTTTTTTATTACAAGTCTCTTTACAATCAATAAGACGCTGCCCCCATCTGGTGTAAAATGATATTTGAAATATTTTTTTGTCATGCTAGTTGTTAATAATTTTAATAGTGTAGAACATATGAGGTATGTTTATGAATTGTTCATGGCAACGTCATATATGAATTTCGTTGCATTATTAAAAAAAACTAATGAATATAGATTGTTAATAATAAATAAATGGGTTTATTTTAAGGATGAATGGCACAAATACTTTTCAAACAAAGTATTTTCCTTAATGAGTAACACTTATAAACAATAGAAATATAATCATACTGTATACTAAAAAAACTCAATTATACTCCCCAAGGCAATAATATATTATATTAAAATAATATTAATAATTTTTAATTTTAGGGATGTTTTAACAAAGTTTCGGGAAGAGCGGGCTGAGTATCTACCCAATGACGCTCATCAGTATTTTCTCCCACTAGCCTATTAATTATTCCTAATTTCATTTATCCGCCTCGTCATAAATACCATCGTCTCCCTCCTCTCAGTCTCTAGTTACGCATGATCCCTCCTTCCTCCCCTTCTCTGCCTTTTTTCTTCGCACCTTCAAAGGGGGCGGACGGGACCGAGCCTCGCTCCGGGCTCTGCCCTCACCAGGGTTACTGGCAGCAGGGCTCTGGGCCCTCCGGACAGCATGCAAATTCATGAAGAAGTGCAAATTCCTGAAATATACTGTAAAATGTCATTTATTTCTGTGATGGCAATTTCCAACACCCAAGGTCACTATACAAGTCAAGTTTAAAGAACAGAAACAAATAAATATCAATACCAGAAGAACATAGATAAACATCCATTAACAGAGTGCAATTTACAGACTAAGAACTGCTGATTAATACAGAGAGAATGAAAATGTATGTAAGAGGTTTTTGAAGGAGGGAACGGAGGGTGCTTGATGGATTTAGCTCTAGACCTACACTTTATGGCCTAGGCCATAAGGTCATGGAGAGCTTTAGTGAGAATTAGTATCTTGTAGTGTAAAGACAAGGAAATCTGAAGCCAGTGAAGGTTATAGAGGATAGAGGTAATGTGATCATTCTTTCTTTTGTTGGTAATCATGCGAGCTGCAGAGTTTTGAACATATTTGATTTGTTTGATGTAATTAGCTGACAAGGCCATAAAGAAGTGAGTTACAGTAATCTAGCTAAGATGTGACACTTTCACGTATTCCTCATAGGTCCACCTCCAATGAATGGCATGGATGAGCCTTTATCTTCCGCTTCCATATTTGAACACGTGGACCGTATGTCTCGCCCAATAGACGGCCCTAAACGCCCCCCTAATAAAATCCAGCTCATCGCCATGCAGCCGATGCCAGCCCTGCCTTTACCCAGCCCTACAGCCAATGACAGAGCAGCAGAGAACGCCAAACTCAACAAAGAGGTATCCTGTACAACCCATACATCTAATCCAAATTCAGTTAATATGGCTTCACCTTAGGGACCCATTTCAAACTTAAAAATCTATACTATATGTTTATGAATTTGAATCACAGTGTCTAAAAGCCCCATCACCAATAATCAATATGTGCTTTCCATTGACTCCAAGATCATTGACTGTTCTTTCTCCTCCAGATCCAGGTTGCTTTAAGACACAAGTCTGAAATCGAGCACCATCGCAATAAGATCCGCCTGAGGGCCAAAAGGAAAGGCCATTATGACTTTCCCGCTATGGATGATCTCATCGATGGTCTAGGCGACCCCAAAGAACAGGACCGAATCTACCAGAAGGCCCAAATGCAGATCGACAAGATACTTGATCCTGATATTCACATGCCCTCACTGTACACCGAGCCCAAGAAAAGGTAAACTGATCATTAGACTTATCACACAGAACACAGAGTTTGGGCCAGTTCTCGCCAAATCTGAAGTTTCTACACAAAATCATGTATCTATGAGCTTCTTAAATGTCATACTGTGATGCTCTAGAACTGTTCCACTATACTTGAAACCTAACTTAAATATTTTAAGCCCAAATGCTCACTCAGAAGTGTTTGTGTGTGATTTTTAGCAACAGAGGGAAGCGTTCTCCTAAACAGAGAAGGAAACAACAGCTGAACGGTGATCTGACAGATGCTGACCGAGATAGACTCATAACGACAGACAGTGATGGGACATACAGGAAATACCCAGGAGTCAATAACATTGCATATGTGGTCAGTGTCTGTTTTTACTCTGTACTTCTGCATGTGACTGCTAATCAACTTCACTCTGTTTTATTTGACATTCAAAACATTTTGTAATCAGTCAGCTCCATGCAGTGAAATAGCAGTGCTAAATTAAAAAAAAAATTAGAAAATGCTGTATAAGATTAGTTTGATATAATTGATCATATCTGAAACTTGCCAGATTTATCATATTTTTAATTACTGTTATAAAGTTATAAGGCAAGTATATAAGGTCAGAAGTTGATACTTTTATTTGACAAACATGCTTGTTTATTTGCAATGTTTTTTATTTATTTTCATGAAATAATCCTTAAACAATGTATTGTTTATTAACATTGATAATAATTAGTGCTATCAAACGATTAATTGCATCCAAAATTAGTTTCTGTTTATATAATATATGCGTACTTTGTATATATAATAGGTATAAATAAAAACACGCATGTGTGTGTGTGTCTGTGTGTGTGTGTGTGTGTGTATATATATATATATATATATATATATATATACACACTTTTTTTTAAATGTTACATTTGTATATTAAATGTATATGATTTAAATTATATGAATATAAATATGTAAATATAAATATATAAGTGTAAATACATAATATTTTCAAAATATAGGTTGTGTGTGTGTTTACATATTACATACAGTATGTGTGTGCTGTGTATATTTATTATGTAAACAAAAACGTTTGTTTTGGCTGCAGTTAATCCCGATAAATCGTTCCACAGCACGTATAAGAGAAAGAAATGTTTCTTCAGCATTCATTTGGCATATTAGAACGATTTCTGAAGAATCGTGTAACACTGAATACTGCTGAAAATTCAGTTTTGTCATCACAGGAGTAAAAATTACATTGTAAAACAAATATATTTAGGTAGAAACCAGTTATCTCAGATTGTAATTCATAATCATAATGTTTGCTCTATTTTTGAACAAGTGATTTACTTGAGCATAAATATTTGTTTTTATTTTGCAGTCGGACCCAGACCAGGGTCCCGAGCATCACAGCCCGTCCCCGACAGATGATGTGTTCCATGGTCCGATCTCTCCTCCTCCTGGCCACCCTCCTCCACCACCCCCATACCTGCCCCCTCAGCCGTCCATAGAGGAGGCCCGGCAGCAAATGCACTCTCTACTGGACGATGCCTTTGCCCTTGTATCTCCTACTTCTCAGGGCAGCACAGCTGGCATTACTCTGCCTGGGGTCGGGCTTAACCCTGGACCCCCACCTGCCTCGAGCCCACCATCCCGTGGACCACGGCCCTGGGGCCCAGGATACCTGCCCTTGAATCCCTACACAGGGGTAAGAACAATCTTCTATGCTTCGGTATAGAGATTTGAACAAATTGTTAATGCTAAGCCTTTGGCTCATAAATCATTCTATGCAATTGTGAATGATGCCTCAGATTGTGCGGTTTGTTAAGAAGAGGCGCTATTACTAAACCCGCGGTTAAACTAGACGTCAGACATTCAGACCGGAGACTCATTCATATGTGAAGAAGCTTTGTCTTCTATTACATACCCAAATTTGGTGAACCCTGACCTGCAAATTTGCACTTGTTTCTAAATTAAAAATAAAACTGTTATTAGATATGAAATATTTTAGCATTATAATTTACTTGATGAAAAATGCTTTTGCTGAATTTCTACAATGGTGTTAATAAAATTAGGGGCAACACTTTAGAATAGGTAACACTTGTCAATTATTCACTACGACTTTTCCCTCAATCAATTCTTCATTTGCTGCTTAGGGAAGTAGAATAAAGTCATGTAGAATAAGGCATTAATATGTGCTTAATTCACTAATTAATGACTTATATTCTAGTAATATGCATGCTAATAAGCAACTAATAGGTGTGACCATAAAGTAAAGTGTTACCTGAATATAGGATGTTCAGGACAGGAAAGGTAAAATAATACTACTAGTAATAATAATAACATTAACAATAATAAAATCAAAATAAGTAAAAATACTGGAAATGAGCATTTACAACTAAATACCAACAACAGCCTATAAATTAAATGGTAACTCTTAATAAGGTGTAATTTGTTTAAATTAGTTAATATATTACAACCAATGAACTATACATTCAATACTTTATTTAGTAATCTTTGTAAATGTTAGTTATAAAAAAAAAGTTATTCATTTTTTGTTCATGTGCATCAATTAATGTTAACAAACACAGCTGGTGAATTCATTAATGCATTAGTAAATTTAGAAATGAACATGAACAAATATTAGTAAATTATGTAGAAGTATGGTTCATTCTTAGTTCATGTTAACTGATGTAGTTAATTACAAACCTTATTGTAAAGTGTTAATCTAATTAATTCAAAAATCTCACAACCACAAGCATATCAACATATCACCATCCATATTTACATATTAACATAAAAAAGCATGTATAAATAATTTTTTTCTTGCAGATTAAGTAACTAAGTGCATTTGTGGTCCCTGTGGTTTTGATTTAATCTGTTGTTGATTTCATAATAAATGTGTTTCAGTGTGTGTTAAACCGTACTAGAGTAATTTATAGCAAACTAGATGCACTGGAATCACATCAGAAGAACACAGAGTTAGGGTTTTCCACGGATTGAGAATAAAGCCTCATCTGTCAACACGGTGTCCTGAATGAAGTATTTCTGTCGGATTGAGGCTTTTTCGTGGAAGGGATTGCAAAGGCCAAAATATGCACTGTCTAATAACTCAAAGGTTGATTTAGGAGTCAAGATGGAGCATGGAATGGCCCGCTGTCCTTAAAATGGCATTTCCAGCTCAGCTATTTAAAAGCTTTTCAGTTTTCTGGGTCACAGGGGTTTATTTAGGCTGATAGATAGAGAAGCACTGGTTGTGGTGGCACAAACAGCTGGTAATGTGTTTCAGACTTACCAGTGTATTAAAATAAGCCTTTTATGCATTAAAGTGCAATGGATGTGCCAAGGATTATCAACATGCTCACTGACAACATGTTTGTGTGTGTTCTTTCAGAGATATGCTGAATTAGGTCTGCCACCTTCTAGTGTGCAAGGTTTACTACATCGGTGAGTACATCGAGTCTGATCAGGACGGGTTTGTGATCTTTGGGAACCGCAAGCGACGCTGCCAATCACATCACAACCTTCGCTTGTAGAGTTTACAGCTTTAAAGGGATAGTTCATTAATTACTCTTCGTTCAAAATTCGTGAGACCTTTGTTTATCTTCAGAACATAAATGAAGATTTTTTTGATAAGATCTGACAGGTATCTGACCCTCTGTAGATGCACAATGGTCTTTCAATTACTCGCGTCGTTCCAAACCCGTAAGTTTTGGATGAACTATCCCTTTAATGAATGTAATGTGAAAAACGGTGTGGTTTGCTAATCGCTGGGGTCTGATGCCTTTGCATCTCTACAGACAGGGTTTAGGGTCCGGCTACATCCCGTCAGGAGAGGCCCTTCCTGTTGAACAGCTACATCCGGAGTTGCTTTACGCTGGTCGAGGGGGAAACACAGATGAACTGCCCTCCTCTGCCAGGCCACGGCCTGTAGGTGGGACTACAGGTATGAGCTTACAGACTTTACTAGAGTGCTGATATGAAATGTCTACATTTTGTTATATGTCGCAATATAAAGTTGACTATACACAATATGTTACGATATCAAGTATGGTTTATGCAACATATATGTCGGCTCACAGGTGCCCAGCTACATCATTTAAGCCACGTTGGTCTGACAGGTCGTGTGAGTGACAGCCGGCAGCCCGGTGGGTTAAACTGGAGCCCTTATCATGAGGACGACAGCAAGCTTGCTAATACCAGAGAGCCTGTAAGTCTGAAATACTTATATGAACATGAAATTCTAACTTATAAAAATGTAAAAAGGGTCAACATAACAATCATGAACAGTTATTACACAGCTACTTACTAAATTTAATGGTGCTGTATGTGTGTATGACTTCTCTAAAGCCAAAAAATAACATAATATGTATATAGAAAACTTGTTATGTTTACATACTGTAGCTGTTTCTCTGAAAAATAATGCTGTAACCAGTAATTTTGTGCATTCTGTGGCGGAATGCCTTCGGTTTTGCAGTATCCATTTCAATCACTAGCTGACAATCGAACGTACTGCACCTTTTAGTGATTTAATTTACTTAGCTATGTACTTTTCTTAGCAATTTTAATGATTATGATTACATTAATTATATGTATATATAAATAAATAAATAAATAGTGGCTTTCTATCTGTCATTAGACTGAAAATAAAATGAAACATCTCTTTAAAAAAGCCATTATTTTAAAGATGAAAGTAACATAAAAGTAAAATAATCCAAAAAATGTTAAAACACAAAGCTGAAAAATATCATGCATGGCCTTTTTGGTAAAAGAAATATTGGTGGACATTATAGACAGACTTTGGGGAAGAAATATGTAGAATATGTCCTCTTCAAACTCTTATTCTATAGCTATTCGCACTCTTTCCTGTCTCAGTGAGAGCATTTTCTAACTTTACTCTGTGTTGGAACTCTTCAAACTTTTGTAAAACATTTCTTTCCTTCATGCCTTTCTTCCTTCCTTCATTTTTTTGTTTTGTTTAGGTTCTTGGCTCTCTTGACTACACCTCCATCTCTGTGTTCCAGACCTCCAGGAATGGCCTGAAGGAGCCATCTGCTGCTCCTGCCCACCTGGACTCTTTCGGCCTGGGCTACGCTCCCTCCGCTCCCCTGGAGGAGCCTTCCCCTCCAAACCACTCTTCCGCCTCGCTCATCAAAGCCATCCGAGAGGAACTGATGCGCCTCTCCCAGAAACAGGCAGCGGTACCCAGCTACCACAGCTGAGACCTGCCTCCTCCAGCTCCATCAGGCAAAAACTGCACTACACTACACTACACTGTACTTCCCATGGAAGTGGATTTTGTGAGAGGACCATGGCTGCACATCATGTAGTCTCTGCTGCCACCCGGTGGACAGAAAGAGTACAAGATTATCCTTTATTCCCATGTTCCTGTCTGGTTTTCCCACATACGCAGCATTCTAAGACTAAAGAACAATGTTTTTTACAGGCGACTTTATAATTTGGTAGCAACTGCTTTATACAGACCAGGATAACAAAGCAACGATATGGCTGCCACACATTCCTTAAGTCTTCTGTTAGAGGTGTGCGTGTGTTTTTTCACATTGTGTTGTTTCTTTGGTGTGTACACTGCCTTCACATTTGAATAATTTTATACCTTGCACTGACTCTTGTAGATTCTCATCACTGAAAACTGAACTGCTTTTGATACTTTTAAATGAATCTCTGTGATCTACAATCTCTTTTTATTTCTCAGTGCATCTTCTTCTTATTCGCTCATAATACTTTTATCTCAGTTTAATAGCCATCAAACATTTGCCTTCACAGTACAGTTCTGAGCCCTAGACAGTATTGTCTTATACTTTAGGGTCCAGTGGTAGTGATGTTTTCTATCTTCTTATGCCTTTCTTTGGTTTGGCATCTACAGGAGAGCGGGACACACTGTACAGCTGTTATGTCCAGTGCATTAAAGAAATGTTCCAGGTTCAGTGCAGCTTGACATATTGTAAACAAATAAAAATGTGCTTTCAGTAATATACTTACTGTACAATACAATGATAGACTGGTGGTTGCCCACAAGTTGATTTAAATACAAATAAATATTTCAAAATAAAAATGTAAAACTCGTAGCATTGAATTCACATTTATTTAGATAAATGAAATTAAAAACTTTAGAAGTTTGAGGTTGCTATTTAATATATTTAAAAGACGTCTCTTGAGCTCATCAAAAATATAGTTTTGTTACAGAAAAATAATACAAACAAAAGTATTATTATCAAATATTATACAGTGTAGATTTTTTAAATACACTTCTCATGACTGGTAATTAATTTGAGGTAGTTTGTTTGAAGGTTTTTAGGTTATCTGTACGTTTTGTTTTACAGAGGAAGTTTCTGCAGTAGAGTTCCACTTCAGCAGATGTAAAGATTTTAGGTCTTTTAAACCTGTCAGGAATGCCTTGCCCCATTGTACTGTAAGTACATTACTGTGAACATGTTTTTGGACGGGTCAGAATGATTGTCTGTGGTAAGCAACAGCATGTGACAGATGCTAGAGAGTGTCTGCATATAGAGCTTAACTCATTTTGATCCCAGAACATTCCTTATACTCCCCGCTTATTCATTTTTTTTAGTCCATCAGTTTTTCAAAAACAAAAATAGGAAAAATTTTGTTCTGAATAAGTCATTCCTTTCAGTATTACCACTGTGTACATGGTATTACAGTTTGAATTATTAAAACTCAAAGATCAGGCTTTTCGCCCAACTGTATTTTCATTATTTCATAGCAGAAAGTGTTTTTTATTATAATTACTATCCCAGGATGCACTATTGCTCATTAAACTGCTGTTGATTAAATGGGTGCAGTATATTTCTCTGTCTTCATGCTTTTGATGTGTTAGAAAAGCATAAACCTGTAGTATTAGATGATAAAACACTGATCTAAAACACTGATCACTGATTTGTACTTTATTTCATGCTGAAATTGTGTTCTGACCTTTGTGCTCAAATTTATTTTTGTGTTCAAAAGAGCATCATTTGCTCTAAGAAAAGAGACACTTCGCTTGATCTACCCTTGTTTATTTGTTGGAATGAGTTTTTTTATTTCAATTCTGTTAAGTTTGTCTCATTGGAACTACCTTGTAGTTTAAAATCTGCTGACTCTTTATTTAAGTGACAATAAAAAATGATTACCGTATGGTTGACTCTTGTTTGCTTTATTAAAACTTACAGATATCGAGAACTGAAACCTGATTGATGTTCATGTTTAAATTAAATTACTTCAAAAGAATTAAAATACATATAATTGCTGTTTACGGAGGTCTTGTTAGGCTCAATTCAGAGTTGTTTTGAGCGCATTTGTGTGTTCATCCTAGTAGATAAAGCTTGTTTAATTGAAGTACAATTAATACATTTATGAAGTAGTATTTTTTTATTCTTACTAAAAATGTAATTTCCTATAAACTAGCTATTTATTGCTGTATATAGTAAATAATATTTTAATGTGCAATGATTAGTCACATCAAAAATAAAAGGTTTTGTGTACATAATATGTGTGTGTGCTGTGTATATATATATTTATTTATAATATAAATATGTGAATATAAATTATGCATGTAAATATTTTCACAATATATATATATAAAAGACACACAGATACAGTATATATATATATATATATATATATATATACTGTATCTGTGTGTCTTTTAT